>JAVTVJ010000034.1:600000-885000 GCA_034509425.1 Eopsaltria australis
CTTTCCTCTTTACTCATGTTGCTGTAGCCTTGTGGCTGATATTATGAAGACCTCAGACTGTGCACGCTGGTGTCTGTGTGTGTGGAAAGGGACAGGAAACATGAGAATAATGTCCTGACCAGGTGAGGTTAGTAGGGAAAAAGCTCTTCATTTAGTTAGGATGAACCTGCCTTGGTTGCGTGCCCAGGCACTCTTGTCCACATATGCCCAGCTAGCAGAGAATGAGCAGATGGAAAGAAAATGAGGGAAGAATCTTTCCAGACAGAAGTCCTTCAGCTGTAATGGGACAGCAGCTTTCACATCCTGAGAGGTCTCTAGCAGATCATTCCCCGTATCTGGGACAACAGGAGGCCCTAAGCAATGAGAGAAACAAGCCTTGCATGTTGCTTCTGTGGACTCCGAAAAGGAAAAGCTCCTCAGAAAGCATTGGAGATGCCTTTGTGATTAAATGGCATCTGCTTGATACCTTTCACTGGCACTGAAACCAGCTAATCAACTGCCTTCCCCTTCTAAACACCCAAATTACATGTTTGGAATATCCATGGCCCCAGACATGCCCCAAGGTTGTTTAGGGTGGTGGTTGTTGGGCTAGGGACCACTGGTGGTAGCAATTTAACAGGTGAATCCAGCACTCAGGAACTGGTGACCTGTCCAGATGGAGTCACCACAGAGAGACAAAAAAGTACTGCCCTGGTCACTGGACAATGGGCAATAAATGGTGGATTTGGACAATATGGAATCATAGGTTAGAATCACAGAATATCCTGAGTTGGAAGAGACCCACAAGGATCATCAAGTCCATCACCTAGCCCTGCACAGGACCATCCCAAGAGCCCCACCATGTGTCTGGGAGTGTTGTACAAACACTTCTCCAACTCTGGCAGGCTTCATGTTGTGACTATGTCCCTGGGGAGCTTGGGACTATGGACATAATCTCCATTTTGCCTAAGGCTATGGGAGTCCAGAGACACTGTGTGCTGATCCCTGTACATGGCTTCAAAACAAAATCCCAAGTAAATATGTATTCAAGATGATAATAAATTCGCTGAGTGGCGAATTAAGGTGTTGAGAAGTTACTCTTGTAACTTCAGTTCCTCTGAACATAAACAAGGCTCATCAGTATGAATATCACCTTTGCTGTCCTTCTCACTTTAGTTGGTCATCCAAAGAGAAAAGGCTGGAACACCATCTTTAGGCAATACCCCTGATATTTATGTAAGTCAGGAGATACAGTGTTGAACACATTTACCCTCAGTACCTCACACCCGGTGCTGGACACATTTCTGGGAGATGTGACAGGCTACATGGCAAATCCCTCTGCTCTTTGCAGCTACAAGAGGAAATGAGTTCAAAATGACTTGAAAATTAACCCTACCACAGGTGAATGAATATATCTTCTCCAGACTTTTACCTTCTGTGCCCCTCTGCTATCCCATACTGGCATTGTGTAGGAAAAGGCACATCCATGCTGCAGCAGTTATTTTTATGCTGCCCTGTGTTTGCCATAAGAATTGGTCCTAGAAAAACATTTTACTCTTGATTTTGTACAGCTCAACCAGTCTCAGCAGAGTTTATAGAGAGGAAAGGGATGCTTGGAGACCTCCCTGGTTTCTCCAAGCTGGAAAAAAATATTTCACTACAGTCCTATTATTTTCATGCTGAAATATTTTATCTAAACTAAATTTTAACCAATCACAGGAAAGCCTTCAGCATTAAAAAGACTAGCTACAGCCAATGAAACAATTAACTACTGCTCTCTTCTGTAACATCAAACACAAGGTACAAATCTGACGGAAGTGTTTTCTGCTGTATGTGTCACTGCACACATATATATGTACAGATACATTCATATGTGTATATAGAAATAGATATGCATGCATGCACTTAATCAGCACCCATTCACCACGAGAGGGCAGGCAAAGAATATGAAAATCAGTTGTCCTGTGTGTTCCCTGCACATGCCACTGAGCAAATCATTCACTGGCCAGAAAATATCACCACTGTTTTTAATCATCTCCAATGACTTTCTTATTATAGAATCATAGAATAGTTTGGTTTGAAAGGAACCAAAGTCATCTAGTTCACTCCCCCTGAAATGAGCAGGGACTAGACCAGGTTGCTCAGAGCCCTGTCCAGCCTGGCCTTGAACACTTCCAGGGGTGTGGCAACCACAGTTTCTCTGGGCAACCTGTGCCAGTGTTTCACAACCCTTGTAAAAAACGTTTTCTTAATCTCTAAACTAAATCATCCATCTTTTAGTTTAAAACCATTACCCTTGTTCTACTGCAACAGGACCTTCTAAAGAGTTTTTATCCTGAATCTCAACCCTTACGATAACCTCAAAGGGCACAGTTTGATGGCTATTTTTTGTTTTGTTTATTTGTTTAGAAATTCTCTGCATTTTTCAAGGATGAAATGGTCTGAGCTAAGAGGGGTTCATCATGGGTTAACCCCAAGAAATGTCACAAGCAAAAGGTGAGAAACTTCCTCAGTGCTGTGGCTAAAACCTCTTTCATGGATGGCATGGGTGTTGGCATGTGCGTGTGTGGAGAAAGGGAGAGGTCAGTAGGAGCTGTATGTCTACCCACTTTTCATTGGGCATAAGTGGGTATTCACTTATGGATGGTAAAAGGACTGGTCTCTTAATAAGAGTGTCTTACCTGAGAGCTGAAATGACAGAGATCTAAAGCTGGCAAGGGTAGGTTTGTCCATTCTCATAGTCCTGAGTCCTGGGAACAGCTGATTTCATCCATTAATTTGTGAAGTGTGCTGTCAGCAAGAGGGACCTTTTGAAAATGTCCAGTGAGCAAAGAAGAGCTTCTCTTCTTTTCACTCATGATATGGAGAGGATAAAAATACAGTAATATTGAAGCCAGAGAGCAAATCGAAAGAAGCACACCCCTTCATCCAGGAGATGCTTATGATATGGCATAGACAGACCTTCTAGATGAGTCATGAGATCTGTAAGGATCACTGTCTAAAACAGTGCCTTTGACCTGAGGAGGAAAAGGGGTGGTACAATCTAACCCCAGAAGCTGCATCCCAATTTCCTAACAGAGATCTTTACATTTTTATATGAGGATGTGCTTTATAGGGGTACTGAGGCTCTTCATGGAGGAGTCGTGTTCAGGGCTTTGCTCAGTGGGATGATGGATGTCAGACCCTCAAGGCAACAACAGAATGGCAGAACCACTTATAACGTTTGTATCACATCCAGAGATACCATCCCCAACTGGCTTCTCTCAAAGAAACCTGGAGATTATTTTAAGGAATTGGTATGTCCAACCTGGGTTGAGAAGCTGGGATTTGCACCAGCAAGAGCTACACCCACAATCAGCAAAAAAAAAAAAAAAAAAAAAAAAAAAAAAAAAAAAAAAAAAAAAAAAAAAAAAATCCTAAACTTCTCTTGTTTCCTGAGTACAAGAGGGACTAATTTACCTTAATTTTGAATCTATGTCTGTGTTAGTCGTTTACTACTCCCTTGTTCGCAGGAGAAAGTTGGAGCTCCTTGTGGGTGACTCATCTGCTGGAGAATGAGATGAAGCACAAGCAAGAAGGGCTTCTATTTCCCTCCATGATCTGTGGAGAATATCAGAGTCAGTGGGTCCTGTGATAGATACTAACCTTGTACGTGTCTACATTTGATCAGAGATATCACATCTTTTTCACCTATGACATCATTCTGGGGTTGAAATTTTCTATGAGAAAAAGGAGAGACAGAGTTTACTCAGCTCTTCAAAGCTGCTGCCATCACTACTTCTACCTGTCAGGGAGCTGGTGGTACGTATTTAAGCATAATTACCTGTGCTTCTGTGTTCCCCACATTTCACCATTCCAGTGCACGAAACTTCCTAGTGGAAAAGTAGCCTGTGCACTGGCTCTGAAGTTTTTGCTGAGTGCATCCCACCTCTGAAATCTAGAAGATGTTCAGCAGCAAATTAGGTTTCAGTGTTTGGAAAAATCAGATAGGTTAGCAGGATTGTTTCCTTCAGATTGTTGCCCTGTGTCTGCTTTCTCAGTCCTTTTGAAATAACTCCAACATTCCCCTATGTCTCCCAGTGTATCCCCAGCTTCATTCTTTGGTCCAAAGAGGTTGTTAGATGGTGCAGATGTTTTTCTTCTCCTGCAGTATGTTCTACCTGAAGCAGTGCACACAGAGACTGTCTGCACAGCAAGGACCATGCTCAGAGTTTAAGTCAGGGTTTCAATAATTTTCCTTCACAGAAAAAAATTCCAAAATATGTCATTGGGGGTGGAAGTTATATTATTCAAGAAAAGCTAACACACTGTGCAGGAAGCAGAGGCATTTTGGAAATAACACACCTGTGAGCTATAAAAAAAATGATGACATAGTGGTGGAACAAGGGCTTGTTATGGGAAGGATCAAAGGGTTTAAGGAGCATGACAAAAATAGAGCATTTCTAACCAATTTCTTCTCTCCCTAGGATAGTGATTGCAAATTTCTTTTCTTTTCAGTGCTTACCTCAAAAACTGACATAGAAGGAGCAAAATCACACTCTCAACCAATTGTGGTGAAATCCTTTCCTGCATGATCTGAAAATTAGTGTGTCTTCATCAGCTTCAAGGCCTTGTACGCAGAATGACAGTAATCCCTTCACTGTAGCTTCCCTTCAGTAAGACATCACCTAGCCAAAGTAAAGAGGTGGAAAGAAGGGGCAACGAAAAGGGAAAATCGATTATTTCAATGGTGTTTGATAGTTTAAACTGATTTGCATAGGTCTGAGTCAATAGCAGGGACTGAAAATGCCAGACATGAATGACATTCATTCCGCCACCCAAAAGGAAACCAAGAGAAGGAAGAATGGATGACATTTCACACTTTAAATGGAGAAAGAGGTTTAGAGTGAAACAGAGAAAACTGTTCTGCTGCTTGTTTGGCACCACTTGATTCATAGATCCTCCTGTTATTGCAGTGGTAGAGCAGAGTTATGAGAAATACTTGCAATAGAAACCACAGTCTCATTTGATGTGCATTTCAAGATAAACCAGATTTGTCCCATGGAGCACAGTTTCCCGAACCTGCTGATTAAGCTTTGGGATGTTCAAACATGGGCTAGAAGATGCTCCCAGAGATGGTGGTGGGCATACAGTAGTGGACAGAAACACCTGAAATCTGGGTTAGATGCAGGCTGCCTCCAGCCATCTGAGTTGGTAGGACAAGTGCCAGCAAGGCAGGAGCTCTCTGTCCTTATTTCCATCTTCTTGAGACATTCACCTGGCAACTCTCCTTGCAGGCCATACCTCAAAGTCTTGCTGGGCAGTGGTGTATGTCTGAGATCCAGAGGGGATGGAAACTAGAAGCAGAGGGCCCTGGAGACAGTTTTGGCCCCTCACAATTCAAACACAAATTCCGTTTGCCTCAGTTCAACCCTCCAAAAATTATGATACTCTGAAGCTCCTGTGATATGATTTTACTTGTCTGGAAGTTTTTCCCACATGTTTTTCCCCTCCCTTTCCCCTTACTGCTGCATGCCCCAGCAGCCCCCACATCTGGGGAGATGTTTCCTTCATATCTTATTTGTATTATCTTCTGTGGTCTCTCATTCTGCAGAAAATGCTTATTACCAAAGCCACCTCATCTTTATCCTGCAGTAGTACCTACTTAAACCAGGAGCTTCCACAATATCTTCCACTCCAAGTGATGCACAATGTTCCTAAGGATTCCACAAATGTCTCAAGCACTGTGAACTTTGCATTCTTGCTCAATTTTCTGTCATTGCCCGCCAGGGCATCAAGCAGTGCCTGGGGACCCTCTCACCCAAGAGTGACAAGATGAGCCAGGACTATGCCCAGGACTATGCTCATCCTTCAAATCACTGATTCATAACATGGGTGCAGCTGACTGCTTCATAGATGGTCATACCTGGCTGGGTGAGTGTGAAGTGTCCCAGGAGAACTGGACATGTGTTTTTTACCCTGCTTTTGGGATGAATTTCATAGCTACTCAGGTCACTGGATTTGGAGCTAGCTAAGGTATGTCTCTTTTGCAGCTCTACATGGAGCTGTCTGCATCTTGCAAGGCCAACATCTTCATGACCCGAGGTGAAGTGGACCTGAGGAAGATTATGGCTGGGACCAGAGGGGACTGAGCCAAGCCTAGTCCAGGGAGATGCCAAGAGCAGCTTCTTCTTCGAGTTCCCTGAAGACGCAGTACCTGAGAGCTGTAGGCCCCATATGATGAAACTGATATGGGACAGGAATCACAGCTGACGAGGACAACTTCCCTGTTCAGTTCACCACCAGCATCAGCACCAAGACAAGCCAAAATCCCAGCATATGATGCATCATCATATTCCCAGTGTCAAACTTCCCTCACCACCAGCAGGAATAGAAAATGGGGCCAGAGCAAAGCTCTTGGACCTCTTGTTCCTCGTGTTGATTTTTTTTAAAGAACAAACTATAATCGGAGCAGGAGGAAATGGAGCATAAATATTAAACTTTGTTTAGTCTTGGGAAATGCAATTTATAATTAGAGTTGGGCATCCTGTTTATATGATAGAACCTATTTTAAGTGTGAGATGAGCACATGGTCAGTCCTTTGCAAGTGATTAAAAACTGCCAGTTCTTCTTTATTTTGTCTTATTTTTCTTCTTTTCTTTCCTTTTTAATATAACTTCTAGAAAGCAACTGGGCTAACATCAGTTCAAGATAATGATACTTACAGATACTTGGAGCATCTCAACAGCTGAGAATTTTGCTTTCTGTTCATGCACTTCTGCTTGTCTTCATGCCAGCCCCCCAACCAAGCCTGTTCACCTCTGCTATGGAAGAATGGGAATCCCATGAGACTTGGAGGGGGAGGAGATGGTGAGGATTGACTTTGTGTGACCATCACTAACCTGTGGGCTTTTTGTTTTGAAGTGGCATTTGCCAATTGCCACATCCTGCTGCCCTAGTACAGAAGAATGTAGGATTTGTGCATGGCAAGTGCCAGCAGAAATCATTGCAGGACTGGTGCTTGCAAGCAGTTTTGGAGGCAAGATCCTACAAGTGTTCAGGGTGTGGTGTCCCTCCTAGAGTCCTCAGGTTCTTTCATGGGGTATGCATGGGTACATCAATGCTGTCAGATACCCCAGCTTCTCACATCAACCACATTGAGGGTTAGTTCTCTCATGGGTGCCCTTCCCCACCAAACCAGATTGTTCCCTCCAGGCTGGGTGTAGTCCTTGGGTTTTCTTCAGGGCCTGGATCACGTTGGCTGCTTCTGCTCTGCACAGTCCTCCCACACTGTTCTAGAGCAGCTTTGCATGCTGTCCCCACCTTACTCAGGGCACTCTGAAAGAAAGTGAAACAACGATCTCAGGGTAGTGGGGTCACCATCCAGAGGTCGATAACTAAGTGTCACACACCTGGACATGTCCAACTTGCCTTAGATAAGGATCAGGTTTGTGTGGATCAGGCCAGGGATCACTCCCTGGGAGAGATATCTTTAGTGGGAGAGATGTAATTGGAAAAACCATCTGCACTTAGGTATCACTGGGAATAAACCATAGGTTGACTCAAGTTTCTGCTGCCCACACACCAGAGATGGAGTCTAACACCAGCAGGATCTGTGGGAATTATTCCTGCTGCTTCTGTATAGTCCAAAATTTCATGTTGGAAGACTTCCTATCCTTTCTGTGATGGACTGTTTTCCTATTAGGTAGCTGTGCACCGCCTGGCAAATACAATTGGGCCTTCATCTCTAAGCAGCAGGTCCACAGTCATCCTCCAGGCTTGGCTACTGTGACATCAAGTTGGCCATCAGGTTGTCCTGGTATGGTGGCAGGAGGGGATACAATATATGCTTGTTCCTTGGTGAACTCCCTTTGTCTATCCATCCAAATAAGCTACTGTGGGCTATGAGGTGAGTTTTGGCCCATAATAGTAAGAACAACAACAACAAGAACAATGCATATACAGCTACACCTGCACATAGGCCGTAGCCAAGGCAGTAATAAAACCATTATTGTTTCCTTTGTTACCATTATGTACATGTTGCTATTAAATTGATTAGTCTTATTACAATCTTATTGCAACAACATGAGCAAAATGTATTTACTGAGATATTTAGCAAACCACATTTTTCACATCTGTAGATGTTTTCGTCTTGAATCTCCCAGTATGGTGCAGGTCTGAAGTTGCACTGACTCAGAGGAGCTGGTGTGCTGCAGAGAATGAACCTGTTGCAGAGAAGCAAAAGCTGGAGCCTGCAGATGTTTAGCAGAATTCACAAAGCTGTTTGGCATATGGTATAAAATGATGTAGCTTTTAGCTGATTTTAATAAGCAGATCTGGGAAAGCGGGACAGTATTGATGCTGTCTGGGGGAAGGGAGCCAGCACCTCATTTTCTTTTTGGTGAAAATTCTTGGCCATTGTTGCATATCTAAGTGAAAGGGGATAAAGCACATGATGCTGAAGGCAAACCTCTCCTCTGAGGGAGATCACTCAGTTGAGATGCTCCCTGTACATGCAGGGTAGAAGGTGGGAGGTTTGCAGTGGTCCCTGGGGTGTTTGCTTTGATCCCTGGTGCCTGTGGGAGATCCCCAGCTGGGTGGCCCAGGGGAGGTCTTAGCCTCGCTGGTGAAGCCAAGACTCAGTTTGCTCCCAAGACATCCACTGAAAAGCTGGAAAAACCCTGTCAGAAGTTTGCAGTGCTGCAAAGGAACATGCAGAGCCAGTGAACACCTGCACAGACATCAGGGCACATGTGAGCAGATGAGGACAACACAGACAATGTGCATGTCCCCAACTCACACAAAAGCATTGCATCTGAAATAAAAGGGAGCTTCACACCCAAAGTAAAGAAAACAAAATTCATCCCACAACCCTTCTTAGAAGGTACTTACATTATTACCCATTCAAGCATTAAATTGAATTTATCCTTTTCCCCAAGGCTGTGTTCAGCCATCCCACTGCTGTGCCGTGAAGACACAATGACCTGTTGAGACACCAAACATGATGTGCTCACCCTACTCCCATAAACCCTTTTCCTACACATCCCATCCTGCATGGATTTGAAATGTAAGGTTTGCAGCCAGCTCAGTGCCCCTTGTTTACCACAGGCCCTGAGAATCTCCAGGCTGATGGCTGTGGGACAGGCTCAAATGACTTCAGAGACAAGCACGTGTCCCCAAAGCCTGTTGAGGGGATTTTTTGTGGTATTCACAGACTGTTTCATGTGTCAATATGAGAGGAGCGTAATTACCAGCTGAGAAACTGCAGGAAATAAGCCAAGGCTGAATGAACAAAATGGAAAATAAAGAGAAGTGCAGAGGACACACATATTTTAAAACTATTACAGAGGTATGTATTCACGTGCTCTGGGGAGCCTGGGAATATATAAGAGCTCATGACTGCAAAGGAATGAATTCAAGGACTAGTCTATGGGGAGTATTTTTTTTTCCCTGTGACTTCAAACTTCTCTCGGTGCTCACAGAGTTTTAGTCAGCTGGCATGCAACAGAGGTACGACTTCCCCAAGGAAACTCTTCCTCGGCTTGCGCTGGAAAGGCTGCTGGGAGAGTCGGGGAAAAAAAAAGGCTGCAAGCAGAGACGGAACCTCCTCCTCCTCCAGCCACAGAGCAGGTATGTGGAGACGTGTGTGAACCCGGGAGCCTGCTGGAAAGTTGCACTTTCAGCTGTGGGAGAGATGAGGGCTCTGGTGACTTAGAGCTGCAGCCTTTAAAACTAACAGAGATGAGGAAGGTACTGTATAAATAAAATGTTCTGTGTTTATGAATAGGCTGAAGAACTGGCTAAACACGCTGTGTAGATGGCTCTATCCACCCAGTTGTATATTTAATCCATCAGGGACTTGCACTGCGTGAGTTAGATCGTTTACATTAAGGAGGCACCGGTTAGTTTATAACAGTGCAGTTGTCATACACCGTATTTGTTATTATTCTCCATGCTTGCAGGAATAGAAGATGGGGAGATGATTGGTTTTTTTCTTTCTTCACAGGACTTCGGTCTATTTATGGTATTACTGCATTATAGCCTTCTGAACCAGGAGTGCTGCAGAGATCAGCATTGTACACCAATTAAATGCCACTCACCCAGCTTTCCGACACTGAATCCTAATGTAGCCTTGGGCAAATCACACAGTCCCCGGGTAAAATAGGCAGAATGCTGCTTGGCTCATCTGCTCTTCTTCCTATCAGGGCTGTCATTGAGCTCTCCCTGTTGGAGCACGAGGTGTGAGATGGCAGGGTTATTTTGCTGGTCTTAAGATCCTGATAGCTTGAATGTCACCTTGGGTGAGCGATGATTTACTGAGACAGCTTTGCTGCATCGGGACTGTTATCATGAGACTGAATGTTCAGGCAATATTTGGAAGCAGTAAAGTTTTATAAAATCATAGTTTAAATAAAAGTCACAGTAAATTTTCTAAGGTTAAGCCCAGTTGTAATTTGGATAAAAGTATTTTTGATAAAAGACAAGTATGCTTCCCTTAAATAGAAGCAATAATTTGGCATTTGGCTTTGCACAACAGTGATAATTTGGATTTTTTACTAGGAAGTAATAACTTAAACTTTAAAATAAACATATTACTCAAAAAAGCTGAAATCCTCTGGTTTTCAAGAACAAAAATTTACAACCTGTCATCTCTTTTTTAAGCAGATGGTTACATCTTAGTGACTCTGTCAGTGCTTGGCCTTTTACTAATACAATGGTGGGTGGATTCAAGGATGGATATCAGTATTATGTAAATCAAACCTATCAGAAGTAGTTTTCCTTACCTTATTTTGTCTCCTACTGGATCTTATAAAATGAGTACACCTTTTCCCAAATACCAATCCCACTGTCTATAAAAAATAATATTGCTGAATTAAAAGTGTATTTTATAAACTGGTGAGAAAATATTCTGGTTTGGTTCCTGAATCTGAATTTTTTCCTCCAAGGAGAGTATTTAATGGTTAGATAGTTTAATCTGCAAATGCTTTTTGCTGAGGTAAGAGTTTTAATTTTCCCATCTCCCTCTGTCCCTTCACCCAGCCCCTCACTCACAAATTCTCCAGGCTTGTGGGTTTCATTCAGTTCTTCTTCATTTACATTTTCTTTCCTGGAGAGAGTAGGAGGAAAATGGGGGAAAAAAATAGGGAACCTTACTAAAACCTCAATAATTGGAAAAGTTAATTTTTGGTGGGGAAATGCTATTGGCTGAACATCTGATAAAGATGCACGTGGAGAGAGGACAGAAAGAGAAGAAAAGAAGGCAGAAGCTTCAAAAGACAGGACAAAAGCCTTGTTAGGTTTACAAGAGATGGAGGAGTCTCTATTTTGATCTGTGGACTTAACACCAGAAAGACTGGGGGCTGCATCTGCCTGTGAGATGCCAATCATGGTGCAGATTGCAGGAGCAAAATAAACCAGGAGAATCAGCTTCTGGAGGTGTTGTAGAGTGTCACAGGCTGGAGCTGTGCCACCTTCTCAAAGTCTGTGGCTGAGGATGGCTATTGGCTATTGGCTATTCTTTTTAATAGGGTTAATATTAATGCTGCTTCCAGCTCCCTTGTGGGATGAATCACCAGGGAGCTATTCCAGCCAAAAAGGAGCAAGACTTCGCCCAGTCCTGTGTTTACAGTTCAGACCCACTTTCTAAGGCAGGAACTTGTTTTATTTACTTCCCTGGAGAGTTTGATTCATGAGCTCAACATAGGACTCAAACAAAAGCAGTGCCTTAGAAAGCAGCAGCATTATGGATGGACAGACTTCCAAAGGTCTGGAGACTCGAGACACAAAATTGTCAAGACATTTTCTTGTTCCTCTGAAACCCTTGGGAACTTGCAGCAGTTTACAGACTGACTGGTAAGAGCCAGAAGCTAGGATTTGCTTTTCCTTCTTGCTGTGGGCCATCCTGAGGAAAGGGTTTGGAGGAGAAGAGAGGTCTGATAATGTGTCCCTCACTTCAGGGGACAGAAGGTGAAATTCAACTGGCATCAACAGAAACTGAGAAGGAAGTGACTGCTGAGACACCACTGGAATATCAGGATTTCACAGAGTTGCAGGTGCAAACCCTTCAGCATTGTTGGG
This sequence comes from Eopsaltria australis, assembly GCA_034509425.1. Classification (NCBI taxonomy): domain Eukaryota; kingdom Metazoa; phylum Chordata; class Aves; order Passeriformes; family Petroicidae; genus Eopsaltria; species Eopsaltria australis. Next base: position 612,037 of record JAVTVJ010000034.1, read on the forward strand.
ATGGGACAGCCCTTGTTATTCTGTGGGCAAAACAGTTTGATTCTCCAATCTGCGTGGTGGAGATGAGGCTGGCTGGGGCTCTGAGCAACCTGTTCTAGTGGAAGGGGTCCCTGCCCATGGCAGGGGGGTTGGATTATCTTCAAGGTCCCTTTCAAATCAGACCGTTCCATGATTCTATGACCCAGTCTCTGACTGATGCAGGTGACACTTGCCCTGCAGGCATGTCTTACCAAGCCCATACCATGCTAATATTTCAACACCACTTTAAGGTGTAAACTGCTGGGTAGCCCAAAGCCAAAAATATCAAAAATTTTGGAAATCCGCCAAATGCTTCAGAGTCTTTGAAAGTGTTTGCTGCCAGATCCCCTTTGGGAAAGGACAAAGATGGCAAGGGCAGCACTGATCTTTCCCAGTGCAGCTGGTGTCCTCCGAGAGTATGGTTTTATTGAAACAAAGCCCTGAGCAGCAGAATTAGTGCATGCCCTTCCCTCCTGCTTTGGCATTTGTTTCTGTCCAGGCTCTTCTTTACAGTTCAGCTGGCACAGCTACCTTAATAAAGGTAGCTCAATAAAACACCTTGAGGAACAGGGCTGGCATTTTAAAAAGCACAACCAAAATATCTTCTATTTCTATCCCTGTAAATCCAAACTTCCTAACATGCTCTGTACATCCAGGTGTAGAAAATTGGAAGCTGCCATCATCCTGGCCACTTGCTGCTCTTAATTAGAGGCATGATATTTGTACTCCAAATCAGATCAAAATATCCTACACAAAAAAAGTATTTATTTTTCTTGGACACCTCAAATATTTTATAATTCTATGATTTATAGCTCTCATTTCAGGGTGCATTACCAAGCAAACTAAGAGCCCAGCTCTTAGGCGTGTTATTTCAAAGATGAGAAAAGTGTGTTGTGGCAGTTCAGGCTTGTGTCTCTGGGAGAAAACAGCAGGGAAATCTCTGTAGAGGTGGGTTTTCCTGAAGCAGGACTTAATTAGCAAAAGGAAATGAGGAAACCAGCTGCTCCAGCTCTAGAGGGCAGCACAAAATAATAAATTAAAAGCTGAACTTGGGCAATTTGAAATCATGTTCTGCATGACAAAAGCAACCCCTTGCAGTGGGAATTCTTCCCAGCAGATCCAGTATATTCAGCACTTACGTACTTACAGCCAAGAATTCAGCAGCTCATCTGAAAATGCCTTTATCATAGTCTTTATCCCTAATTCCTGCCTCATGCCATGAAAATCCATCGAGTGTGTTGTAGCCAGCAATGGACCCCCATCCTGCCAGCAGACTGCAGTCACACTCTTATTAGTAGGATGACTGCAAAAAGTTATTTCTTCCAGAACAGTTTTCCAGATTCTGAGGTTTATATTTATCAGCCATTACTTTTAAACATTTAATCCTCAAGCACTGCTTCCCTAAAGATGCAGAGAGAGATTTAGGTGCAGGAGGTTACAACCCTCCAGGAATGTAACTCGCAGACACAAAACCCCAAAATAAACACACTGTGATGCCCCACGCATGCAGCCAAACAATGACATCGCCAATCAGTTACTTATTCTCCTGAGCAAACCCACAGCTCGATCCTGACAATTCTTCTGACAAAAACCCCCCGTTTCTCAATGCCTGCCCCAAGGAAGGGCTTCAGGATGTCACACAGTAGCTGACTCCGTCCAGAGCACAGCGGTGGCTAGGACCCAGCAAGAGCCCGGGGAGGAGTGGAGAGGAAGACAAGCAACATAATTTAAAGCAGACACTGTCCCAAATAAGGTTATTTTCCTGAAAATGCCTTCATTCTGAAGTTATGAGTGAGCCTCTAGGTGTCCTGAATGGGAGAACATGAAGCTGAAGAGTAATTGCATCGATTCCATCGAATTGATTTTGAAGAGCTGGATATGCTTTTTAAAGAGATGATAAGCAGTGTTTGGGGATGCAAGAAGCCCTTGAAACAAGGTAAATGTTAAATAGTCACTCTTTTTACCCCTGAAGGCTCTAACTTAACAGGAAAGAGTCTTGTGTGGAAAAGGATCAGACCCTGGGGAGTGTGATTTGTGTTCTGTGTGTTTTCTTGTATTTAACTTTCCTTGGCACAGGAAAGCATCTCCGTTAATTGTCTTAGTAGTAACAAAAATTATGCGTGGGGGAAATCTGGAAAGTGCTGCTTTTAGTAGCTGCAAACAACATCTATGAAGTAGTTTCAGGATTGATTCTGTGATAGAACTAGAGACAAGCGTTGTTCTGAGGTGGAAACTGGGAATAAATTGTTATTATTCCATGGTTTGAAATGTGTCTTGGGGCAAATTACTGGCCTTCTCTGCCTTCTCTGCCTTTCCTATTTGTTAAGTGAACATGCTGACATGGTTAGGGTATGCTTTTTCTAGAATTATTTTACTGACTTACTAACACTCCTTGGGGATGATATTGACTTAAACCACCTGTACTTTTCAGCTGGGGTTGGCACTGGGTGATTTTGAAGTGCTGTGATGGAAAGCTGTGGCTTTAGATAGGGCTCAGGGCTCAATCCTGCTCTGAGTTATGCTGGAGTTTCTATCACAGCTTCCAGTGGGAGCAAACTGGCACTGATCATGAGGCTGCTTCAACTCTGGGAAAGCCTCAAAGCAACAAAAACTCCTTTAAGATGAGTTGTTGCTACTGCTGCTCCCAAACTGGTTTTGTAAGCTGTAGATAGAGAGATCAGTGGCAGCAGAAAGGTTTTAGTGTCAGTAGACATCCTCCCTCACACCAAGGGAATGGGGGTCCTGTAACCTTGAGCTTGGCACTGGGAGAGGATGGGGGGATGCTGAGACTTGCCCAGAGGGTAGAAAAGGAAGTGGATGCACTGATGTGTCACACTAGAGGCTGCTGAGAAGGATCTAAAGGTTGTTCAGAGAAAAGGGAGGCAGGAAAAGCTCCTCAGCTGGACAGCTGAACTGAAAACTCCCCCAGGAAGGGAATCTCCGTGAGCGAGGAGGTTGGGCTGTACCATGACAGGTCAAGAGGAAATAGCTTCCTGTTGTGCCGGGGGAGGTTCAGTTTGGGTATCTGCGGGGAAAATTTCTTCACCTCAGAGATTGTTAAGCACTGGCACAGGCTGCCCAGGGCAGTGGTGGAATCCTCATCTCTGTAGGGATTTAACAGATGTGTGGATGTGGCACTTGGGGACATGGTATAGTGCCGCTCCTTGGCACTCCTTGGCAGTGCTGGCAGTTGGAGTTGGTGCTCTTAGAGGGCTTTTCCAAACTAAATGGTTCTGTGAGGACAGAGTCTATGTGGTCTTATGCTGGAAAAGACCACCACATCCTTGATGAGCTTCAGGATGTGACAGCCACCTTAGAAACACCTTGAATGACAGCATTCTTGCTTATTACAGATTTGCCTTACACAGCAAACCATTACATGAATTTTTTTTTTGTATTCAAATACATCAATTTCCCAGTTGCTTTATAAATCTAAAATTTAGGAAGCTTCAAAGTATGTTAAGACCCTGGATTGTGTCAGGTTTATTATTTAAGAGGCAAAAAGACCCTTTTTTGCACTGACAGTGTGACAGGGAAGACATTGCAGAGCACATGGGCCGTGTGCTGTCCCTCAGGGTGGTGCCCTGTTGTGGATAATATCCTCAGCTTAATTCATTGTGTCTGAACAGAAAGGATTTCCCTTTGAGGGCTCGGAGAAAAGCCTTGTAATCACTGGTATGTTTGTCTTCTATCGCCACCTCAGCAAACTAATACTCAAATGATAAATACAGATTTTTCCTCCTTAGAGGAGGTCCCAACAGCTCTAAGCATGGGGAATGAAGAACAGAGGGGGACAACAGAAACATTATAGATGGTGACATCGGTAATTCCTCCTTCCATTGGATGATTTCAGCATATTTTGCAAACATTGACTCAATTGCAGAGAGTTAACATCCTTGGTTTGGCTTTAATGGGGAGGAGCACACTTCTTATCCCATTACTGAGACCTGTCCTTTCACCTTGGGGTCACAGATCATCCATCACTGGTGTTTTTTTTGTGAAATGGAAGTGATGCCTTTTTCTGGTCTTAGGAAATAAAGGCTCAGACACGGTGAGAGGGTTGGGGGTTGTTTACCTCGGTATTTTAATAGGATCCCATTCCATGGCTTCTGCCGTCCAGGTAGAACACGCCGCAAAAGCCCCGTCCCCCCAGTCGAGTATACAATTAAAGACTCTACACATTAGCATATCTACCAGGAGGGCCCAATAAGGGGCCTGGGTGGGCTAACTTCTAGTTTACACAATCTGTCCTACTAGGAGACCCTTGAGGGCTCACGAAAACAGGGTGTTTGGTCTCTAACTCTACGTGGTTTCAGGGGTGTTTAGTCTACCAGCCTGCTAAACACCATGAAACCAGGCTAAACTATCACCTAAAGCATCACAAGTATGCATGCTAATACTTGTGAATGTAGGGAACAGTGTAAGAAATATTCAGAAGAAAAGCAGAAAAATCCTTCAGTCATCAGAGGGAATATGCAAACTGTACACAGAGTAGCTGGTATCTAATCCTCCCCAGTTTCTCTATTCCTAGCACACAACTCTGTTCTCTGGTTGGGAAGGGGAGAAATGGGCAGGTTCCCATCAGGAACTTGTTGGCATTGCTGTTCAGGGATTGTCAATGCTGTGAAAGGCCATCAGCTGCATCCATCAAAGTGACTAAGCAGAGGGATCTCCATCAGCTGAGAATGATCCCGTCTCTTTTGTTTCCAGCTTTTCAATGCTCTGTGGGTGGAAGCCACTGAGCAGCACATTGATGTGTTGATACATTGATGCCAGTGGTTTGTGCCTGGGATTAGGTTTGCATTTGGAGCTGTTTGAAGCAGGAATGCTTGCCTTTGGCTTTGGTTCTGTTTTCCCCCCATTGCCAGTGACAGGCCTCCCAGTGCTGCTTGCTCCTTTTGCAGTTCTGTGCTTTTTTATGGAGTGCTTTCCAAACACTTAAACTGTGAATTCTGTGTTTCACACAAATCCATTCTATTTTATATCTCTCTCTTTGTAAGGCATCTGGCCTTGTCCATGGCAGGGGGATTGCACCAGATGACTTTTGAAGGTCCTTTCCAACCCAAGCCTGAGAGAGTTCAAGAAGCATTTGGACAGCACTCTCAGGGACAGGGTGTGACTCCTGGGGATGGTGCTGTGCAGGACCAGGGGTTGGACTCAATTATCTTTGTGGGTTCATTTCTACTTTACATATTCTGTGATTCTGTGGAACATATGGTTCTATGTTCTCCTGTCAAATGTATTTAAAAGCCTGTCCCTACCCGGAATGTGTAAAATGAAAAATCTCAGTCCACTCCTTGAGCTGTTTGCATTGACTCAACGAGGATATACATGTAAAAGCTCTTTGACACTCTGGGATAAGAGAAGTAGAAAATGTTGTGGATGGAAATGAAAACTCTTCCCACTTCTGGTTGTTTCTGAGTGGCACCCATTGGCTTTGCTCAGGACATGGCACCCCAAAACTTCCGCCCAGCTGAAAGCACTGCGCTGTGTCTGTGGGGAGTGTGAAGATACCTCGGTCTTCAGTAGTTTTCTTTCTTCATGATGCCAGACACCCTGCCCAGCTTGAACATCTGGACTTTGTTGAATGTCCTGGATATCATTTAGGCAGCAGCTGAAATCACACTGGGGAAAGCCCATGAAATGCCTTGGACCTTCCTTTCAAGTCCTCAAATAGATGTTTTTCCACTAAGCTGAAAGGGATGCAAAGCTACACAGGTGGGTCACTAGCGCTGTATGCTCAGAGATGGCGTAATTTATTGCACTGCTTGTGTCCTTCTCCATGGTAGATGATGACCTGGTGCCAACTTTTACTTGTGTTGACCACTGTGTCCCATATGAAATCTAACCATAATTATTTTTACCTGCAGAGCCATGAAACTGTACATCATCTTCTTCCTGGCAGTGGTGAACAAAGAAACCTCTGACTCTCAACCCTCAGAGGGGACATCCTGTGAAATGGTAAGGCTGTCTCTCTACTTAGACCCCTTGAGAGCCTGAATGAGGTTGGGACCCCCTTGTTACAGGCACTGAACAAGCAGCTACAGTCGCTGAGAAGGGAAACCCACAGGACCAGGCTTCCTGTGATGGCAGAGGTGGGATTTGCAGGTTTAGGGGATGCTTCGCAGTCTGTTGTCGGGCTGTGTCCTTGTTGTAGTGACAGCACACAAAGGTGGGGGGGGCAAAAAAGGTCATTATCTCAGCTTTTTTCCTAAGGAGGAGCTGGTTAAAAGAAATTTGGCTTGATTTCCCTAAGATTGTACAGGGTTTCTGTGGCTGAGACAGAGAAAGAACTTTAAATCAATTCCTTTATATCAGTTGTTCTTTGTGCTTTAATTAAAGCATCTTCTGTGAAATACTTCTATACAGCTCTTTTACAATAACAAGTAGGCTGACCTCCTCTGCCTGACACAGCATTTCTGCCAGGGAAGTTGTACCTGACTTCTGCCGGAGGGAACAGAAATGACAGACTCTTGCTCCAGTACAAAATCTGCTCCTTGAATTTTTGCAAGCACCTGGTACAATATTATAAATGTTATTTGCAGCTGAACTTTCTCCCTTCCCTCTCCAAGTGCTTCTAACTGTACCAGGATGTTTAAAAATACTTTTTTTTCCCCCTTGAACATTGAAGCTGTTCAGCACAAATCCTCAAGAATTTCCAAAATAGGGAAAAAATAATTTGCTAGCTGTACACATCTCCCTTGTGGGACTCATTCCAGTCCTGCCCACCCTGCCATATTGATGCACTTCCTGAATTCCAGAGAAATTAAGACCCAGTGTATATATAAAAAGATCTTGGGAAGGTGATTGGGTGGCTCAGCTCCTTGGCTGGGGAGGGAGCACTGACGAAGCCACTGTAAACAGGACAGCCTGGATCCCATGTCACAGTCACATGAAGGCTGGGGCAGACACGCAATAACCCAAGCAGTTTCAGCCCATTTCTTGATGGGTCACAGACCAGGCTGATTGCTGAGAAGTAAACACATGCTTGCTTGCTCTACTCCACTGTAAACTGCTTTCATCAAGCCAACAACACAACCACGCTGGGATAAAATCAGCCCTGACAGAAAAGACGCTGCAGTCAGGGGCCAGGATGCTCATCTGGGGTAAATCAACAGCTCAGCATTGCTAATGTCCATGCTGATTGCCTTCCTTCACTGGGCATTTGGTGTGGGTCCAAACACAGCTCAAAGAAAGAAGGAGCTGCTGGATTAGCTGGTTAGCTGTCCATTGCCAGTCCTGCACTACATCACAGCCTCACTGTTTTATACAGTACTTTCCCTGTGGTGGCACCTTTGGAATAGCAGAGGCTCCGAAACAGAAACTTTAATCCCAAATCGCATGGAAGAGGCATGAGTCAGAAACCTGTGCCACTTTCTGAGTCACCACTGGTGCTTCTGTTGCTGAACTAAACTCCTGTAGAAGAGGTTTTAGGAAAAACCAGACCCCTGGCATGGGGGTGGACTGCACTGATTTTACCAGTTACAGCACGTCTATCAGTTTGTGAGGCAAAAAGGAACAGATCAAATATCAGGGCGTTCTTACTCACATTGTTTTCCAAGGATAGGCAAAGCTTCAACTGTATCATATTTTACCTCCTAGAGAAAGATGATTTTGCTGATTTATGTTAGTTGGCAAAAGAGGATATTTCAAATAATTTATAGAAGGGAAGGGATTTTAGAAAATTTTATTTTAGCTTACTTTGAGGTCGTGCAAGGACAGATGCATAACCAGATGTCATGGGTCAGCTGATGTGTGGTAACTGGGCAAAATGCTCAGGTTTGATTGTGTAGCTAAGCCTCTACCTGGGCAGCTCTTCTAAGAATGGTCAGGGACACCGTACAAGTACAGGTCAGTGCCAAGTGGCTCCACCCCAGATTCTTGGTTCAAATGTTCATGGATTGATGAAGGAGAACTCAAAGGCAGGCTTGAGTCCAACTCTTTTTTGTAGGGCTCTTACTAAAGTGGCTGACACCTTCTGGCCAGTGAACTGGAGTCAGAAACCAAATGATGCCCAGTTTTTGAACTGTTGGGTCATTCTTTTTTTTGCCAGCATCAGCCTCCAGTACTTCTAGAGAATGGACTTGAAACAAACTGATGGCAGCACTGGCAGAGATGATGAAGTCAGAACATGAGACTGACAAAAACCTCTTTTCCAGTCTCAGGCTCCCAGCCCATTGGACTGAGGGATGAGAAGAGAGGAGGTGCACCGAACAGATGCTGTTTGCTCCATCCCACTGAGACGTGCTTCATCTTTTTTTTCCCTACTGCTGATGAGAATGCAATTCATGCAGTTTGAGCCTTGGGGGAGAAAATATGGTGCAGAAGAGACAAGATAAGAAATTTGGTGAGGATCAAAATAGTCAGTGAAAAGGAAGGAAAGTTTAAAAAGAAAAATGAGAGGGGAAATGTTATAGGAACAAAAGGCAGACAGTGGGAGGTACAGATTGTATTAGTCCCTTTTGTCACTGGGAGGGTTCCGTGGATGCAGATTAAAAGCCAAATCATGCAAGATACAGGGTGAGTGGTGCCTGACCTCTCCCCCATCAACTTCAATGAAAAGCAGGTTGTTGGCATTGACAGGATTTGCATCTGGACTTGGGTAAGATTCTGGGTGCCCATGGTGAATGGAGAGTGCTCAGCACTTGCTAGGAGCTGGCTGAAAGTGTGGCAAGAAAACTGGCATCTGACTTAGGATGCCAAGCAGTTTCTGCTTTTTCACTCTGGATTTTTGTCTCCTTCTGGCTTCTTCCTCTTCCACAAATGAGTAAGAAGAGGTTTCCTGCCCTGCTATTCGTGCCTCAGAAATAAGGCCAATTCTGGGTATAATTTAACTCAAAATGAGGAAATGTACAGTGACTTTTCAGGAAAGAAAAATTGTCAGGAAGAAGCCAGAACATTTCCTTCCATTTTTTTCTAATTTTCCTTTTTAGCTGAGAGAGATTTGAGTGAGTTGAAGGGAAAAGAGGAAGGGGTTTAGGTTTTATTAGTCAAATTTCTTGGGATCTCTGGGAAAAATGTGTCATGGGAAGCACTGTGGAGCAGCTTGTGTACATCTAGAGTTTGGATGAGCACTTGCACTTCACTGGCACATTCTTGTGTGGCCTCCAGAACTCAGATGATGCAAAAGAGATTCCCAAAGTGCTGACCAGTGTCCCACTTCTCCTAAACAGATCTGACACTTCATTCTCCTCAAAGTTCATATGAAACAGATGGAATTTAATATTTTGACTTTTAACGTTTGCTTGATGTCTGAAAAGCTTTGTGTCATGGAATCTGTGTTCTGCTTCTCCACAGAAGTTAAGATACAACAGACCTTCCTTCCTTCCTTCTTTCTTTCTTTCTTTCTTTCTTTCTTTCTTTCTTTCTTTCTTTCTTTCTTTCTTTCTTTCTTTCTTTCTTTCTTTCTTTCTTTCTTTCTTTCTTTCTTTTTCTTTCTTTCTTTCTCTCTCTCTCTTTCTTTCTTTCTCTCCATCTCCTCTCCTCTCCTCTCCTCTCCTCTCCTCTCCTCTCCTCTCCTCTCCTCTCCTCTCCTCTCCCTTTTTCTTTCCCCAGACACCTAAATACATTAATAACAAGACTTTTTCTCTAGTAAATTAAATGCTGCCTAAGCCTTTCCCATTCCATTTCCTCTTGCTGCTGTATGTTCTCCTTAACAACAAAACAGAACTTGGTGGTTGTGCAAGGATGGTCATGTTCATGTTTCCAATGTTCCGTATGAACACGCACACCAAATTTTGCTCTGGACACAGGACTCAGTCCTAGCTGCAATTAAACACAGATGCATCCACAAGATGGATTTGACTTTAACACTTGGTTTTTTTCCTCTACCCTGCTGCTGAGAATTGGCCTGAAAAGGCCTGACCCTCACTGCACATCACATCTTTTTCCCTCTCAAAAACTGAATTTACATAATTTGTGTTCTCAGTGTTGTATCACAGGTGTCTTGTGTGGGTGGCTTCATAAGGCGTGCTCCCCATGCAAGTAGAAGGGAACTATTGCCTTAGGAAAAGGATAAACATGGAAGAGAAAAGTGGAATGAGTTTGGAGGTTGGCGTCAGAAATGTCTCAGTTGTTGAATCACTCTATTTGGTCAAAGCTGCCTTGCTTAACTAAGCCATGGCTAAGGGAAGGAAGGCATATTTGAACATGTGACTATGAAGGAGAGACAGGGTTTGTGCTGTAGGATCCTTATAGGTTTTTGTACCTCCTTGCTCTGGAGCCCGTCTTGCCGACAGTGAAGCTCTTCTGAGAACTGCTTACTACTGCAAGTAGAGTCTGCAAAATCTAATACAGTGATGAAAGTGAGAAAATTAAACATCAGCACAAAAATGAGGAAATGGTGCTTCATTGCAGAGAAACTTGGGACTGTTCAAATGAGTCCAGGAGAAAGGTACAAAAAGGAGAACTTTTAGTAGATATCACATGCAGATTAAACTTTACTGTTCGAAGTCAGAGATCTCTTTAAAATGAAACGAGTGCTGTTAGCTGCAAAGAAGCTAATTGGGATTGTTGCTCTTGCTGTCTGAATGCTCAGAAAAAGTGATCAGTGTTTCAGAAGCAGCTTCTGCCTGGATGCTGAATGTTATTTCTCTTATAGTTAATGCAAAGATGTTTTTCATTTGTCATGTGACAACTCCTTTTCTCTCTTTTTCTGGCAGGCAAACTCTCAAGCATTTTGCCACAACAAAGACCTCCACCAAATCCCTCATGAGCTCCATCCAAATGTAAACAAGATAGATCTGTCGGGAAATCTGATTCAAAGCATTCCTGAGATGTCGTTATCTCTTTACACTTCCCTTCAGTGCCTGGATTTAAGCTCTAACCAGATAAGTTTCATCACGCCTGGAGTCTTCGCACACATGAAGAGTTTGCTGGAAATAAATTTAGCCAACAACCACTTATATGAGCTTGCTCAAAATGGCACAGAGGGGATTGGACTCCTACCCAAGGTGGAAATACTGGACTTGTCCCACAATAGTCTGTACAATGGGATGGCTGAGTATTTCATTAAAGAAGCTCCAGCACTGCAGTATCTTTCCTTGGCAGACAACAGTATTATAATGATATCACAAAAGATGTTTCAGGGATCTCCCAATCTTGTGGAGATAGATCTTCAGAGCAACATCATCATGGAAATAGAAGAAGGTGCTTTTGAGACTCTAGTGAGCCTGTCCAAACTCAATCTCTCAAAGAATTCAATTACTTGCATCTCTGATTTTAACCTCAGGCAGCTGGAGATACTTGACCTTAGCAGGAACAGCATTGAGACCTTCCACACCACAAAATCAGATGATGAATATAGCTTGAGGTGTTTGGATCTGAGTGAAAACAAACTATTTCACTTCCCAGTGTTCCCTCAGGTAAATAAGCTGGTAACTCTGAATTTATCAAAGAATTTAATCCAGCTCACTGCTGAATCCCCTCATAATAAAATGGACTATGTGAAAAATGAATGGCTAAATGCTTCTTTCCATCTTCTTGAACAGAAGCAAAGTAGAAACAAAAGTTCTCTTTATTTATCCCAGCTTGTATATTTAGACTTAAGTTATAATGAAATCCAATCCATTCCAGATGAGTTCTTTGCATCAATGTTGTCCCTTCATACCCTTAATCTCAGTAAAAACTGTCTTCAGGCATTTGCAGTAAATTATGACAGCGCATTGATCTCTTTAACTGTCCTTGACTTGAGCTACAATGCTTTGCAGAACCTTCTCCTTGATGCTGGTGCATTGTCAAATTTGAAGGAGCTCTATATCCAAAACAACTATCTTCAAACCCTGCAGTTTGACATCTTCTCAAATCTCCCAAGCCTTAGACTGCTTAATCTACAGAGCAATAATATCAGCCTATGCAGCATGTACTCAGGATTAGCCAAGCAGAGACTTGCTGGAGAGAAAAGGGGTTGTGTATCATTTGTTGATTCTCCTGCTCTTCAGTTCTTGTACCTAGCTGACAACATGCTGAGCATCCTACCAGCATACAGCTTCTACAAGACTTCTCTGCTTGTCTTGGACCTCTCCATGAACCCTGGACTGAAAATAGAACTTAAAGCATTATCAGGTCTGGAAAAGTCTCTGGAACGTTTGTATTTACATGGTAACAGCCTGATAGATTTAAATATTGACTTGCCATGTTTTAGTCACCTTAAACATTTAAACCTCTCTGAAAATCAGCTGAACTGGCTGCCTAAGTGGGGTAGTGACTCTCCACTAGAAGTTCTGGACCTACGGAACAACAGGTTCAGTACATTACAGAACAGCAATATTTTAGCATTAGAAAATTCACTTAAAAACTTGTATCTTACTGGGAACCCACTCAGCTGCTGTGGAAACATCTGGCTTTCATCAATGATCCAGAACAAAAATGTCCAGATCCCCAACGTGGAGCATTTAATGTGTCAGCACACTCAGAATTTTGGGTACCACGATGAAATGCATATCAGGAACATTAGACCAGAAGACTGTGAAAAAGAGGATCTGAAGAAAATCAACTTCCTTATTATATTAACATTTGTGTTGGTTTTATCTGTAATCATCATTGGTGTGGGTTCATTTTTTTGCTTCCGCAGGCAAAACTTTACCCATCAGTTTAAAGCATAGTAACAAAAAATTCCTTGAAAACTGAAGAAATCAGGTGCTACACTGACAGTGTGTAGAAATGAAGGGTAAAATTCTCATCTTTGATTTTCAGCTGTGGATTTTTAATGCTTCTGAAGTGCCCCTGAATTGCACCACTGGTATGGGTTGCAGGGACTGGAAGGAGAATTTGCCATATTTTGCAGGTCTACAGTTTAACTCAAAGAGGAGAAATTTTGCCCTTGTGTGCAATATGTGTTTAGCTGAGTTTAATGTGAAGAAAGTAATCTCTGGGGTGAAGGCTTTTTACAAAAAAAAACCTACCCTGGAGCATGAATTTCAACCAGCTAACATTGAACTGAAATGTTTATATTTCTAAGAAAAACTGTTGGGAAATCACTGCATATGGTTGCATTTCAATGCAGAAGAATAGTATATCTATTTTTAAAGGTCACAGGAGGCTGGACTGCAAAAAGGTGTTTTGAAGATACCAGTGTGAAATAATGCATAGGGAACACAGTCCTGGGCTGTTATTCAGGTCTGTCTTTCTACTGTCTTTCCCCAAAAATATTTTATTGTCTAGAGGATGTGCTGCAAGAAAAGTTCTGTAGGTCCTCATTCTGTGCTGGATTTAACATGCTAGCCTGTTGTGTTGCTAAAAGTTGACACTGACAGATGTTATGTCCTGTACTCTCACAGAAAATTCACCCTTTAAAGGGAACATGACAGTGAGTGGGAGCCTGACCTGCTAATAGGGTTCAGTGGCTTTGAAAAGGAACTACATCAAGTCTTCTGTTAATGGCAGGAATTGTCCATTCAGGCACATAAAAGAAATAGTGGTCAAACTGAAACCTGTCCAGGTAAATAACTCAGAGTCAAATTGCTGCTCCATTTCTGTTTCTTCCAGCTAGTGAATGTCAAATCTACCACACTACAAAAAAAGGTGTATAATTATATTTTTCAAGCAGTTATGTATGAAACTGGCTGGTGGTTTTCATTGTGGAATTTTGTACAATAAAAACACCTTTGAATTTTGTAAAAAGCACACGGCTGTGGATATATTAAAGCACCAGCTTGGAATGCTCCACAGATGAAAAGAAATGTATTCCTATTTTTCTATGGTGTTCAGACCCCACCTTAGACCTTTACCTTCTGGTCCTGAAGCAAAGACAGCTGCTCCATATTATAGTACAACCAGTGGAGAATAAGGAGATGTACTGGAGGTGTAGGCAAGAATTTGGAACAGGTTGCCCAGAAAAGTTGTGTCTGCCCCATCCCTGGAAGTATTCAAGGCCATATTGGATGGGGCTTGGAGCAATCTGGTCTAGCAGATGATGTCCAGGGGATTGGAACAAGATGATCTTTAAGGTCCCTTCCAAACCATGTGATTTCTGTGATCCTATGAATTTTAACAAACCATCTGCAGCAATAGGGCCTGCTCTAACATCTATGAAAGCCAATGGCTCAAGCCCTTGATCCTGTAGGAGAAGGCTTGCACAAGCAGCAATCCCAGGGATTAGTTGAAAGCTCAGTGCTGAAGATGGTGAACTTCTCTTCTGGTGTGAAAGCAAGCCAAGCTGTGTGCCCAGATGCTGATTTGTCACAGACTGAGTTCATGGCTTTTGTGTCAAGCATGGCAAGACTATTTCTCCTGCTGTGAGAGCCAGTATTGGCTTGGCTGCTGTGACTAGAATTAGTTAATAACCTGATGATCGAGCCAAACCCGTTTAATTAAAGGTTTTAACACTGCTTTTGTTTTGCTCTACGAAAAGGAAGTGCTTGTTATTACTAAACATCTGGGACTAATTAGACTTCCATTGACTTCCCTGGGAGCAGAAACAGGTTTTTTTTTAAGGAATAAGTCCCAGAAGTAAAGCTCAGCATGGCTCATTTGGATTTTTCTGTTAGCAGCATAAGCAACCAAGTAGTGATATAAGCCTGCTTCAGCCATTTCTTTTACTCTGGATGAGGTGAGAAGTGTGAGGGGAAGAAAACATGAATAAATTTACAAAGAGAGGGAAAACAGGGAAAAAGGGAAGCTCTACATTGCGCTGTTCAAAATTATTTAAAATAGGGGTATGTAGATGACAGCCCCACCTCTTGCCTCTCCTGTGTAGTTACTGTGCCTGCAAGAAGCCCAAATGCCAAAGTACATGATCCTACATCAAAGGTAGCCATCAGTAAGACATTACACATCTTTCTACCAGTCAGCCCCATTGTCCTAGCAGGTTGGTGTCACGGTATAATGAAGCAGAATATTAACCCTATCCCAGTGGAATCAGGACTGTAGGCATGATACAGGCTGCTTTGACTGTGATTTTGCAACCAAAATTGGCACCCTCATTGCTTTCTCATAAAGTCCTTGCATAAACCTCTGTTGATGCAAAAAGCTCCTTCTGCTAAGCCAAATGGCATCCTTCTGTGATCCTGGGATCTGTAATGGAGCATTTGGGACTTATGCAATCAATACAAACTCTGCTTTCTTTAAGTTGCCCCATGCAACAAATGGCTTCCTTTCTGGAGCTGCTTGCACGGGACAATAGAAACACAGAATCTTAAACTGGTTTGGGCTGGAAAGCACCTGAAAGACCATGTCATTTCAACCCCCATGCCATAAGCAGTGATGCCACTTACTAAACCAGGTTGCTCAGGGCCCCATCCAACCTGGCCTTGAACACTTCCAGGGATGGGGCAGCCACAGCTTCTCTGGGCAGCCTGTGCCAGGGCCTCACCACCCTCACAGGGAAGAATTTCTTCCTAACACTTAATCTAGACCTCCCCTCTTTCAGTTTAAAACCATCGCTCCTTGTCCTGTTACTGTCTGCCTATATAAAAAGTCCATCTCTCTCCTTCTTACAAAGCCCTTTAAGTTCAGGAAGGCAGCAATGAGGTCTCCCTGCAGCCTCCTGTTCTCCATGCTGAAGAGCAATAGGTCTCCATTAAGCATTTCCTACCACAGTTTGCTGTGTTTTCTTCCTGAAAGAATCCTCTGTAGTAGGATCAAGGAGATTTAAGTACTGGAAGCACTAGAAACACTCCCAGAGAGGGTCCAGACAAGGTCAGCAAATCATGACTCTCGTTGGTCATCCATGGAAAACCAAGTCTCAGTTTCCAGAAACTTGATGTTTTTCTGCAAAGCCAAGACAAAATAACACCCTCACAGGGTACCAGTCTCTGGCCACATATTTCTGCTGGGACTCTGCTCAGCCCTAAACTAGCTATGATGGGTTAGTGTACGAGGTAGTGATTGCCTCCTAATATTTTGGGACCTCAAAGCATTTCCTCTCCCTATCTATTCCACATGTCATTTAGTGCTCTCTTATTTGCCAGTGGAGAAACAAACTGAAAGAAAAGTATCAGTAACCAGGGAAATGGGGTGAAACTGAAATGGGAGGAAGAAGAAACTGAAAATGCATGGAAGAACTTTCTGAGGAGGTCCTGTCAGGCTATACTACATTCTTTCACAAGCAAAGACATTTGGAGGCTGATGCAACAGGATATTAAGCAAAATTTTGGCAAATACAAGGGAACAATCCTGCAACACCGAGTCTCTTTTCTCCCAAGCTATTGATCATGGCTGTTCTGCTGTTTTGCAGAGCCAAGTTAGTTCCACAGATTCCCTCCTCCAGTCCATTTCTAGCAGCTGTCGCATCAGACACACATTTGGGGACAATGGGAGACCTGATTGCAGCCTTTCCATACCTAAAGGGGCTTGTAAGAAAGAGGAAAAGTGGCTTTTTACACAGGGAGATAGTGACAGGAGAAGGGGAACAGCTTTAAAATAAAAGAGCAGAGATTTAGATAAGGAAGCAATTCTTTACTGCGAAGGTGGTAAAACACTGGCACAGATTGCAAAGAAGCTGTGGATGCTTCATCCATGGAAGTGTTCAAGGCCAAACTGGATGGAGCTTGGAGCAACCTGGTCTAGGGGAAGGTGTCCCTGTCCACGGCAGGGGACTGGAACTGGGTGTTCTTTAAGGTCCCATCCAACCCAAACCATTCTGTGACTTCAGGATTTTCCAGTGCATAAGCAGTACACCCTATGAAGAATCCTGGAAGGTGATTATGGAAGAGATTCCTCTTTACTGTTCCTCACTTTCGCAGAAAAAGGAGTGGAGAAGGGAGTCCCTGGTCCTGAAGACCAGTGAAGGAGAGACTTCCATTTTCAGGTAGAAAACCCACCAAAGAGAAGAAGGTTTGGAATGGGCAACTAGGCTGTAGGTATGGCACAAGGAGAAGGGGAATAAGAATAGCTAAACTAGGGATTTGGAATCCAAATTACAGAATCATTGAATGGTTAGGGCTGAAAGGCACCTCTGGAGATCATCTAGTCCAACCCCACTGCTAGAGCAGGTTCACCCAGAGCATATTGCACAGGATCATGTCCACGTGGGTTTAGAAGATTTCCAGAGGAGGAGACTCCACAATCTCTCTGGACAGCCTAATGTAGTACTCTGTCACTGTTACAGTGAAGAATGGGGAAGGAATGGTCAGGATGAAATTAGAACCAGAAGCAGAAGCTGGGCTTGTTCAGCCTGGAGAAGAGGCAGTCTTGAGGGGAAATCTTTTGTCATTACTGGATAGACAGCTACAAGGAAAAGCATCAGCTCCTGCCAGGAGGGGACAAGGTACAACTGCTGAGAGCTGCAGCTGGGGAAGTTCACATTAAACATAAGGGAAAAATCCTTCATAATGAGAGAGGTCAAACTCTGGAAAGGCCTTGGAGAATTTCAAAACTCATCAGGGCAAGGCCTTGAGAAACTACTTCTGACACTGAATTTGGCCCAGCTTCAATCAGGGAGCTGGACTGGAGCTCTCCGAAGGCTCCTTCTGTTCTAAATTATTCTCCAAATCTTTGGAAAACAAGAATGGGTCATTCACTTAGGTAAAGAATAGAACAGAGAAACAGGGACGTCTGTTCCCTGCACTGAAGCAGTGGAAGGGATTTGGCAGAAGTGTCCAGAAAGATGGCAAAAGTGGCTGATGATGTCAGATGTCGACAGAGCTAGTCAGCTCATGGAAGTCTGAGTTCACATAACCTTTCCTTTTTTCCCCCTCCTCAGCTCTATAGCTTAAAATTAAAGTTAACATTTCCAAAATTTTCCATGAAAATTCTGAAAAATATGAAGCTGGCAAATGTCTCCTTTGTAAGGTCAGAGCTTCAATTTTAATTCAGATTTTCCTACTGCAGAAAGCACATACAATAAAATAAAAAAAATCATGGCTACATTCAGTTTTCTTTTATTATGTTTGTTCTAGAGAAGATAAGGAAATATTTAAATCAGCTAATGCTAAATAACATTCCCCCAGTTATCACTAAATTAAGCAAAGAAAATAAATCAAAATGAAATAGGCATAAAATATTAGCCTGTTGAAATTATATAAATCTTTTCATGTTTTAAAATATCAGTTAGTGCTGGGACACAGGAAGAACATAAATAAAATAATGGTAGTTACCTTTTGAAATTCCAGAAGAGACCCATCAGGTAAGGTTTTCATTCAAAAATGTTTTATGTTGTAGAACTTCCTTCCATCATGAGTACTAACATTGTAATTCCTGCTTTTTAAAACAATATTTACAAGTTTTATGTCTTCACTGCCTTTCAGTTTAAAAAGCTGTTACAAAAATCTGACAAGGAGCATAGATTGAGGAGTTTCAAACCCCCACTTTCACTGATTGCTTACTCTTGGGAAACACTTTGTAGCAGACTTTAGCGTAAGTTTCTTGCCTCACGTATGTGATTCAAGACTGCATGTTTTCTTTAATCTGTCCCTGTGTTACACCACAGGCATCAGGCAGGTAATTGAATTGTTGAAATGAACCCATCACCCCTAAATGAAGCTCCTTTCCTGTTTGGAAAGAATGATGTGAAGATCCAGAAAAGTATTTGGGTGCTTTAATTGCCACTCTAGATATTTGAACCCAAAATATGAATCTTTACAGTCCTTGTTTAGCTGCTGGTTCTTCCACCTGGTGCCTGAAGTCTGTAGAGGACTATGTGTGATCTGGAAATTCCCTGTGAAGACTGCAGAAGGCAGAGGGGAAGAGCTTGAACAAGGCACTTGGAAAGTACCATGCTCCCATATTTCATGACGTACGAATTAAAACGATTCCTTTCCTGCAGAGTAGGACATGTGTCATATGTCTCTGAACACTATTTTATAGGAGAAAAGAAAGAAAACCCACCACAACCTCCATTTGCTGTTTCATAAGGAAGGCTGAGTTATGTGAACCCCTAGTGGTCAGTTCTGTCTCCCTCTATATCCCAGATTACAGCATTTAGGTCACTGAGGGAGGTTAAAACAAAAGTACCATCATGAAGGATTATGACATCTGAGTCTCCTGACAGACAACTAAATTCCCATATGGTCTCTACATCCTCAGTTTGTCTGGGAGACCCACAGCCCTGATGTGGAATGAGCCAAGCCTCTTTTCAGCTTCATTGACAAGACCTCAGCAAGAGGTATAGAGAGTTGTGAGGGCTTGGCGGGTGAACAGATTGCAAATTGACCACAAGCTCATATGGTGATGTTTGCACTTATGTGTAAGGATCTTAGAATCATGGAATTATTTAAGTTGGAAAAGACCCCTAAGGTCATCGAGACCAAGTGTTTCCCCAGCCACTAAGGCCACCACTAACCCATGTTCCCCAGGTGTCACATCCACATGGCTTTTAAATCCCTCCACAGATGATTGTCACCACTTCCCTGGGCAGCCTGTTCCAATGCTTTCAATTATTTTTCAATGTTCCTTCATTGAAGAAATTTTCCTGGTATCCAATCCAAACCCTGGCACAACTTGAGACCATTTTCTTTTCCCATTGTTTGTTACTTCCTAGAGGAGACCAACCCCCATGGGGCTACACCATCCTTTCAGGGAGCTGTAGAGAGTGAAAAGATCCCCACTGAGCCTCCTTTTCTCCAGGCTGAGCCCTCCAGCTTCCTCAGCTGCTCCTCATCAGACTTGTGCTCCAGACCCTTCCCCAGCTCTGTTGCCCTTCTCTGGACATGCTGTAGCACTTCTGTGTCCTTCTTATCATGAGGGTCCCAAAACTGACCCCAGGATTTGAGGTGTGGCCTCAGCAGTGCCCAGCACAGGGGATGGCCACTGCCAGATCCCGCTGGCTGCACTATTGCTGCTACAGGCTGGAGCTTAGCCTTACCTCAGGGCTAAAGGCCTGAATCTATTGTCTAAGCATAGGTAGCCAGTTCAGTCTGTGGCAAGAAACCAGTGCCATTGGGGATGTTCCTGGTGTTTGGGCTGTATCAATACAGAATTTGCAGATATGGTACAGGATAGAGAGGCAAAGGAGTTATACTTGACACTCACTTGGAGCTCAGGCAGCAAACCCCAGGGTAGCTCAAAGGCAGCTGGACACTAATTTGTGGATATCCAGTCAAACTCACTCTTGGACAAGAAACTCAGAATGAGTTTGAAAAACAGATGTTCCAGCTGCTTTGCTTTAACGGTTGATATGTTAGATCTGATCTCTGAAGTCTAATGTCAGCTTACCCTCTTAAAACTGTAATCAAACCCAAACATCAAGATCAGCTTTCAATGAGGAATGTTTTGCACAACTCTCTGCCTGTGCACATCCAATGTCATATCGTCATCTTTTCTCACCATGTAATTGCTTTTCCAGCCTCCTGCTTCTTTAGGCTGCTCATGAGGAGGTTTCTGAGCAGATGCAACCAAATGCAATGCCATTACTTGTTTGTGCACTACAGAATGTGTCACTTCATTTGATTTGCATCACGCACCTCCTACTGCTCTTCAGTAGACCTCAGGATTCACCCAAAGTATTCTCAGACGTCTCCTAGCAGAGTACCTGAGTGATGCACAGTTAAACAAATCAGTCACTGAGGTCTGTGGAGCAAAGCTCTGAGCATCTCATTACCCAAACGGTGTTGGTGTTCTTTCTTACCACTTCTCATTTCACAACTTGTTCGGATTTTGGTCTTGCGCAAGAGTCATTATGGGAACAAAGTCCTGTCTCAAAGAAAGATCTTACTTTATTTGGATGAAATAAAATGAGCAGATCTCCCTAATGTCCTTCCTCCAATAATAATACTAATAATACTATTATTAGTAGTATTATTATTATTAAAATAATAAAGACATAAATGACATATCTAAATTTTCATACAAGCATTCAAAACTCTCTTGTTTTTCCACTGCACAATTTCAGATATCCCACAAATTTGAACATGCTATGAACATTGGGAAGGTATGGCAGTTATTTTTCTGGTTAAACCAGTGCAGTTTTTGAAGATGTTTCAGCTGTTAATAAAGGAGATCAGCTTACAATCTGTTCACTGGCTAAGCCCTCACACCTCTCTACACCTCTCCTTGCTTGTGAAATAGTTTAAATCATCAGTTTAAATCATCTTCATGTTTCACTTGACAAATGGACCAGGCTAAAACTGTGTCCAGTAACATTTACATACCAACTAGGCATAATTTATGAGGTCATGAGACACAGCTCCATGGCAGCTGCTCCTATCTGCCTTCCGCTGTCTTGCTTTGCAGAGCTCCCAGCTGGGGCTCCTCAAGATCCCTGTAGGTCTCAAGAATGAGGTTACAAAACCTGGCAAAGTTTTCCAGCCAGACACTGTGAGACAGTTCAGAGGGGATCCAGCAGCAACTGGGAAAGGTGTGAAAAATGGGACCTTTGCAGGAAGGTTATGAGAATTGTTTCACAGTGGAAGGGGGACAATTAAAGCACATAAACAGAAAGGGATGTTTTAGACATTCTGAATCAGCAGGGAAGAAGGAGGAAACACACAGAAAATATAAGTCAAATGCTGGGTGGATTTTTGTGGTCTCACTGGTGGCAGAGAAGAAAATGTATGTTGGGATCAATCCTGAACCTGAGAAACCCAGCAGAGTCTGTCTCCTGGAAGAGAATTTATGCATGGGGAAGGGAGCAGATGCTTTCCCATCAATTTGGACTTACAGGTGTAGGAATGCAAATTATTCAGGTCTTCAGAGGCAACTCATTATCATGGAGGGTTTTCAGGTCAGCATAAGTGCCTGAATAAAAGATCAATTAAATCAGGATTTCCAAATTCCTGCCTGGGAGCAACCCTTTGGTGGGACAGTTTCTGTCACATCACTGAAGGCACTGCTGTTGTTGGTGCTCACTTTTTGCACTGCAAAGGGTACCAACCACATGTAGGGGACTGACAGTGACTGATGCTCAGCAAGTTCAGTGCATCCAGCAACTCTCTGGACTCTGCTCAGAGGACAATTTGGGTGAAAAATGGTGATGCCATCAAAACTGAGGCTTTGTACGAAATATTCACTCTTTTAATGCATTTGTTCTTTCTCCAGCTGTTGTGTTTAATCCATCTTGACCACTGCCTTCCTCTCTCTCTGTTTTTCAGTGGATTCTGCTTATCTGTTTCAAGCTGTCTGTCCCAAACAGGACATAAACTCAACAAAATTTGATCCCGAGCTGAACTTTTGAGTTTTATGTTATTTGAGTGGACTGGAGATTAACTCAAGGGAATTTATGACCCTCACCAAGAGGTGAGGCCTCTCTTCCTTGTTTATTATTTCTAAAATACTTAAATCTTTAGAAATAATATTGTTGATTAGAAAAAAAACTCCAACGCCCTGCTCTAATTGGAACAGTCATTTCAACGCACCAAATTATTATAGTATCAGCCAAATCTGTGCTCCAAAGGATGCAGGCAAACATAAATTATGGGCTGGCACTCGGTCAAAAATGCAGCTATTGTTCTCAAAAACAGGATGCAGACCAAGGGGAAATGGTGTCTAGTCTTGAGTGTTCATAGCATAGGAATAAAACCCCCACCGTAGTCCTCCTGGAAAGGAGGAAGGTCAGATCTTCATGGGAGAATTATTTTATAGACACATTCTCCTGAATCTGTTGATTTTCACTCTGGATCATCAGGCACAGATGAAAGCATTTGCTTCATCCATCATGTTGTGGTGTGTGTCATCCCTGACATACAGCACAGGCAGGAGAGTTGAAAGCAGCAGTTGATAACTTATAACCTTGGAAAGGGCTTTTTAAGCCATGTTTTTCATCAGAACCTACTTAAAATTGATGTAAAAATCAATGCAATCTTTGAACCTAGGTAGAGAAAGAACTGTTCTTTTTACATTCCTCTGGTGAGAACTTGTCCATGTTACAGTCATACTGAGAGTCCTGCAGGGATCAGGTGTATTTGGTGTGTATCAAAACATACCTGAAGGTCTTCTAGTAAAACTCAACCAAAAATAGGTGAAAAGGTGGCTTCTTCCACATATGGGGAGGACCTGCATAAGTTCCTCCAAGTACAACAGAGAGACTGCAAGATGTGCCTCCATTTGCAGCATCCTCACCCAGTAAATATCTGCTTGCACACAGTTCTCACCCTGCACAGTGCGTTGCTAGCTCACACACCATATTTGCAGCAAAACACATTTTGCATTGGCCAGGGGTGAAACTGGGCAGAAAGAGGGGACTCTGCACTAACCTCAAGGCATATTTGCTGAATTTCTTTCAATGGCCATTTCCCAGATGCCCCAGGATAGGGGCTAAACTTGAGGCTTCCAGTTTAATAACCAGAGCAATGATCTGCTCCTTGGTCAAAGTTCAGTTGAATGGGACTTCCCTGTATTGTTCTTCTGGCAGGATGGCTGCCCTCCTCCCTCCCTTGGGTCAGGAAAACCCATGTGTAGCTTCCAAAAGGGTGCTGGACCATAGGATGCTGTGAGAGAGCACCTTTCTGTTGTTTAGCAATACTTAGATACATTGAAGAGCAGGTCCTCATTGCAATGGAGGGAAGGAGGGAGGAATAGAGCAGGGAAAACAACCCAGGGGGCTCAGCAGCAGATTGCTGCCCCTCTAGGATGCTTTTGCATCCAGTGGTAGGGAATAAATCATGCCAATCCCAGACTCCTGCTCACTGCTACTGTTTTCCTTTCATTCAGTAACATGTCACAAATAATTTCTTCATAACCCAACTCCGTATCAGGCTGTGAGTATATTCCTCCATTCAGAAAACAGCCCCTTGAGGAGGATTGCTCCAGACAAGTCCTGTGGCAGGGAAAATGCTGCTTGGGAAGGGTCTT
This sequence comes from Eopsaltria australis, assembly GCA_034509425.1. Lineage (NCBI taxonomy): Eukaryota > Metazoa > Chordata > Aves > Passeriformes > Petroicidae > Eopsaltria > Eopsaltria australis. The sequence continues at coordinate 635,719 of JAVTVJ010000034.1, forward strand.
GGACAACCCTTGCCAGCAGCTCCATCTTTTTCTTTGACCTGCCCAAGGGTACCTCCGCACAGATGGGTGCAGGCTGTGTGTTTCTGAGCACTGAGCTGGTTGGCCTCAAGCCAGATCTGCATGTCTTCAAGTGCCAGAGTTCAGCTTCCACAAAGGAGCTTTCATGAGCACACACAGCCCCAGACAGGGTCAGCTCATGCCCTGCTGTGTCTCTTTACTGATAAGCCCAAAGTAAGGTCAGGCTGAAGTGCCGGGAGGTGATAGAATTGTTCTACAGTACTGCCCTTTGTTAAATTAGGGAAAGTCCTCATCAAGCTGCAGCCGTCTATCCTCTGTGTCCTCTTGGGCTAGCAGTGATGGCTCAATAGCCAGACAGAGAGCTCTGACTGTGTGTTCAGCTCTTTCAGTGCTGTTTGATCCAATGTAAGGAGGCCATCCCAGATGGGGCAGCAGAGCACGCTAGCATGTCTCACCACACCCAGCTTGGGGATGGTCCAGCCATTGTTGCTAACATCACAAACCCAGAAGAGCTGGAGTGGTTGGCAGCCAGCATGTGAAGGATGAGTCCTTACTGCATTTCATACATGATTAGCTGCCACAAGCATCCCCATTTCCCTTCGAGGTCTCAGAGAAAGCTGTGGCACTTGCAGGATAGCAGTACTCCAGTGAAGAACTAGGTTTGGTGCCTGTGGATGAAGGAATAAATAAGGATGGGGCCAGTTTTGCAGTCAACTCACATAAATCAGTGGATGTCCTGCCTAAGGACTGGATTAGGTGCAGTCTCTTCCTTTCCACTGAGGAAGAGTGATCCAAACCTTGCCAGGCTCTTTGTTGCCTCTGCAATGTTGTGGTTACACTCCAGTGAAGCAAAGAGGTCAGGGGGACAGGGCTGAGGCTTAAGTAGTCCCTGGGAACAAACCACAGCCCTTTTCTCACTGTGTGCTGGAGAGGGGAGTGTGCTGGGAGGGGTGCAGGGAGGCCATACAGCAGCCCAGGGGAGAGCTTGTTGGCTAATCCTGCAATGTTGATCATGCAGAATCTTTGGCTGCCTCCTCCTGACTGGATGTTTAACAGATAAGCAGTTCCCTGATTATCAGCTGTAGAATAAGATAATCAATTTAACAAAACAAATATTACATTTTTCTCACAGTGGGAGTATTGTCCCCTTTGGGGTGGCTTGGAAAATGCCCAGATGGGCATGAAAAATCAGGAGTGCAGGCAGAGGTCATGCAAGGTAGCAGATCCTCTTTTCCTGAGGTACTTTTAGTCTTCAGCCTCTACCTGCAAAGTGTCAGGGACAATCTGAGCAGGCTGGGGTGCATGTGGACACAGGATGCAGGACAGTGCTTTTCACTGTTTTTTCTGTTGTCACCTTTTTTCTCTACCCAATTGGCAACCGTGTTCCCGAAGCAAAACAAACAGCTTTTCTTCTGGAATTGCTTCCCTTTGGTTGTGTCCTTGCTGTCTGTGCAGGTGGCTCTCACTTGCTGCAGAGCTAGCAGAACCTGCTATTAATTTTCCAAATCAATTCTGGCTTGAATCACAGTGCACATGAATTGTATTGCTGGGAGGGCAGAGGTCTGGAGGAGAGCAAGTAGCTGTCATCACTGGGTAACAGTGGAAATTACAGCCAATTAATCACTATTATTTATTGATTTACAACATTAAATTAATTAACAGCATTGGAATATCTAAGCTCCTTTCTTCTAAGGCTGCCGAAACCACCACACTCCAGACACTAATTATTGGACTGCAAAATATTGCAAAATACTGAAACTGAGCCTTGCAGGGGTTAATTAAGTGCAGCAGTGTAGGTGGAAGCTGAATGTAGAAGCTGTGACTCACAGTCCCTTGTTCGTATCCCTGTATTATTTGCACTGCTTGTACTGTTTGCAGACCTCTGACTTCTGGCAGCTTTAGCCAGCTCAGTAGAAATAAGCAACAATCTAGAATTAACATCAGAGGAATAAATAACCTAAAGAGTAAACAATACATACAAAAGTTACCTGACAGCCCAGCTTTGGGAGGTTTGGCATGCTGGAGACGTTGCTCTTCACAATCAGGTTAATTAACAGCACAACCAAAACAGGGCCTCTTGTGGTTTCAGTCGTGCATCCAAATGAAGGGTGGCACGAGTCCAGCCAGGGCACCACTGCCAAGTCAGACAGGAAATCTGAGAACCCGTCAAGGAAACTAAAGGAGTATGAAGGGAACTACAAATTAAAACCTGATAAGGGACACTATTCATGCCGACAGGAAAAAAAAACCCAGTGCTTGTACATACACAGTACTTTCTTAAGGACTCTGAATCCACTCATGCTGCTGTGGAATGAAAACACATCACAGAATGTTTTTGGAAGACACCTAAAGGTCATGTAATTTCAATCCACTTGCCTTGGGCAGGGATGTCTTCCACTAGACCAGGTTGCTCCAAGCCCTGTCCAGCCTGGCCTTGAACACTCCCTGGGATGGGACAGCCACAGCTTCTCTGGGCAACCTGTGCCAGCACCTTGCCACCCTCACAGGGAAGAATTTCTTCCCAATATCCCATCTAAACCTATCCTCTGGCAATGGGAAGCTGTTTTGCCTTTTCCTGTCACTCCAGGCCCTTGTCCAAAGTCTCCCTCCAGCTCTCTTAGAGCCCCTTTAGGCACTGGCAGGGCCTCTAAGGTCTCCCTAGATCCTTCACTTCTCCAGGCTGAACACCCCCAGCTCTCCCAGCCTGTCTGCAGAGCAGAGGGGCTCCAGCCCTCAGAGCATCTCTGTGCCCTCTTCTGGACTCGCTCCAGCAGCTCCACGTCCTTCTGATGTTGGGAGCCCCAGGGCAGGAGGCAGCTCTGCAGGTGGGGTCTCACCTGAGTGGAGCAGAGGGGCAGAATCCCCACCTCACCTGCTGCTCACGCTGTGGGATCAGCCTGGGATAGAAGGGGTTTCTGGGTGCCAGGACATGTTGAACTTCTCATTCCTCAGCACCCCCAAGTCCTTCTTCCCAGGGCTGTTCTCAATCCATTCTCCATTTTTCCTTTGTTAGTGCTTGGGATTGCCACAACCCAAGTGCAGGACCTTGCACTTGGCCTTGTTGCACTTCATGAGTTTCACACCATCCCACCTCTCCAGACTGTGCAGGTTCCTCTGGATGACATCCCTTCCCTCCAGCATGTTCACAAGCTGTTACAGGGATCAGGGAAAACAGCTATTTTTCCTGCTCTACTCTGCTCACCTTGAACACTGTGTGTAGGTTTGGGTACCACAATATAAGAAAGGCATAAAGCCATTGGAAAGCATCCAAAGGAGGGCAGTGAAGATGGTGAGGGGCCTGAAGGGGAAGCTGTACCAAGAGTGCCTGAGAGCATTTGGTCTGTTCAGCCTGGAGAAGGGATGACTGCTGAGGGGAGACCTCACTGCAGTTACAACCTCCTTGTGAGGTGAAGAAGAGGGGCAGACACTGATCTCTGCTTTCTGGTGACAGTCCCAAGGGAATGACCTGGAAATGTGTCATGGGAGAATTAGGTTGGGTATTAGAAAAGGTTCTCCCCCCAGAGGGTGTTTGAGCAGTGGAACAGGCTCCCAAGGGCAGTGGTCACAGCATCAGCCTGACAGAGCTCAAGCAGCATTTGGACACTGCTCTCAGGCACAGGGATGGTGCTGTGCAGGGCCAGGAGTCAGACTCGATAATCCTTGCGAGTCCCTTCTAACTAATATTCTGTGATTCTCTGATATATTTAGCTTATTTCACTTGGGATAGAAAAATCGAGTTTCAACAGATTTCTGAAGACTATCAGACTGGACTCCAACTGCAGAAGGCATTTTTCAGTGGGACAACCATGGTTATTGTATAGAAGCTGACATCATATAAAATCGAGTTACATATGGCCTTTGTTGAACATTTGCATATGGGTAAAATATCACTTTGTGAGAGTTTACCATGGAAATGAGGAGGAACAGCAGCATCAGTCACCATTTCTACAGACTTAATTCAACCCAATGTGCCAACATTATCCCAGAACTACTTATGTGGCTTCACATTTGTGTCATTCAGCAAACAGGAAGGCTCATTGTGCATTATTCTGCTCATCTGGGACAAAAGGAAGTGGAATGGAGCTTTGATCACACACCCTTGCAGACTCAAGAAGCCTCACTGAACAGGTACATGGCTCCAACAAGGCTGAGATTATTTTACTCATTTTTTTTTCTAAGAAAAACATATCAGGCTGATCTGAAATCATGGCTGCACCTGTGCTGTATGTCCTGCTGAATTTCAACAGGAAAATTTGCACCAATAACCACATAAAACCAGCATGAACCTCCTGATACCATTGATGGCACGTGACAGCTTCCCTGATGCTACCACTGGAGATGCTGTCATAGGGCAGCCTCGTCCAGGGGGACAGATCCCATGACAAAGAAGGGCAGAAGAAGGCAGACATGGCATCTCAATGTCCATCTCCTACCTCCAAGCCTCTACCCAGACTGCTGTGCTATCAGGCACTCTGGAAAGGAGGAGGAGGAGGAGGAGGAGGAGGAGAAGGAGAAGGAGAAGGAGAAGGAGAAGGAGAAGGAGAAAGAGAAGGAGAAGGAGAAGGAGAAGGAGAAGGAGAAGGAGAAGGAGAAGGAGAAGGAGAAGGAGAAGGAGAAGGAGAAGGAGAAGGAGAAGGAGACGCAAACTACCTCAACAGATGATGGCTTGAAAATTTCATTTGAAGTTGATACAACCTATCTATTTAGTTTTTTCTGTGGTAACTAAACCAGCAATATAATTGATGAGACTAATCTTCACCAACCATATCTCCACCAGCTCTAGCCTAGACAGAGACAGTTACCCTTCAGAGCAGCATCTGCAGCCTTAGCTGGGCCCAGGAATGATTTGTTAGTGAGTACGATGCCACTTACATCTTTCATTTTCTGGAAAATACAAACCAAAAAGACCCCAAACAAGACAACCCCAAAAAACCCAACCAAACAAAAAACTCACTGGAAATTTACAGCTGAAAGCAATTTTGCAGTAGTCTCAATGCAATACAAAGCAGATGTCTTCAAGAAGGAGGAACAGAGCAGAGCTGACTAATGCCTCAGTGGTGCAGACAACTTTAATCCTTATTTCAAAGACTGAACTGAGAGAGAGGATCTGTGCTTCCAAACTTGGTTTGTGCTTCTTTCATAAAACAGTTACATGAAACATTGTATTTGCTGTTTGTTTGCTTACAAACAATGCAAAAACCCCTTACTCATTGTTTCTTATAATCTCTTCCCTTTGGCCTGTTGTTTGTGTTTGGAAATATTTTTTTCCCAGTTTTGACTCCTAGCAGATATATCTTTGGTATTTTTTTGAATGAATTAAGATTTATTGCATTCTAGTTTTGGTATTCCAGTCTCACTTACTCTTATAGCATTACTCAAGATTGGCAGGAGATCTGGGGTTCCCATTAAGTCCAGAAGCTTAAGTACAACTGGTTGAGGACTTGAAAAGCACTAAGAGTCAGTCTTTAAAGGAGCCAGCATAAATCAATGCATCATTGCTTATAGAAAATATGCAGTTTCAGTCTCAGAGTTTCCAGAACATGTAGACTGCATTCTGACACCAAGAGATATTTACAAACATGTGCTTGAGCTTTGACAGAAAACAGGAAAGAATCAGAAAACAGCTATTGGGAAAATCAGTTTAATTCTCAAAATTATATTTCCCATTACAGCAAAGTGTTGCCTGTTTTATAATGGGTTGAGCTGGGAAAAACATCAAAAGGGAAAAAAAAGTCATAGATCATTAATGAATTCAATATCTGCAAAAAATGCACTGATCCTGGTAATTAGAAACATCACCAAGCATAATAAAATGGACTATCATCAAAGGAATCTTATATTAAAAAAATATGCAGATTACAAAGGGAGACTGTTAATGATATACAAAAGTTGCATAATAATGTAATGATTAACAAAGAGTCATATGAAATCCTGCCTTAGACACTTAAATTATTCCCTTATTCATGTAATTGCTGTCCTAATTCCTTTCCACAATATTTACTTCCTCAGGCATTTTGCAGTTAGTAACAGAACTGTGAGGTTTTGGACTGTATGTGCTCCTCTGTTATTGAAAAATCCTGTATGAAAAAGAGGTGTGGTTTGACCTAGGAGCTCTGAAAGGATCAAGATGGGCCATTTACTGCACTGAAACTGAGAAAAAAAATCTCCAAACAATTTCCAGGAAGAGCCTTTCACTTCACTTCGTTGATTCTTTTAAAATATTTTTCCCCCCAAACTTGGCACAATTTTGGTCTGGAATCTTAACACCTTCAGGGTGATGTTCTGAAAATGGTTCTTCAGATCTGGGCTCTGGGTCCTGGCCTGATGGTGGTCAGATTCATTCCATCATACTTAATGCTGGGTAGATAAATCAATGATGTTGGTTTACAACAGCAGTACAGAGTAGCCTTCAGAGGAGTCACATACCAAGAAATTATTTTACTTATTTTGGGATATGGAGAGTGTTCATAATTCATTTTCTCTTTCCATACCCAATAGTAGAAGAACAACTTAAAGCAGGTGCAGAACTTTTCAGAAGCTGAAATAAAGTGTCAGATCCAGCCATTAACACTTCACCAATTAGTGTGGATTTAAGCCATCTTAATGTCTTTTCTACTTCTATTTTAAGTCTTTTCTACTGAAGTCAACACAGCACCTGGTCTTTCCCTTTTATTAAAAAGAGCTCAGAGAAGCACTTGCTAAGGAAGGTCCAGAAGTGCTTGATCCACCCTTGGAAACTGCATGAGGATACTGGTGACCTTTTCAGGACTTTTCCAATCTCTATCTCTGTAAGACTCCATGGGATCAGTTGCTGGATCAGACTCTTCTACAGTGAGTCTTTCAAAATACCTCCTTCTCTCTGGTGGCTAAACACTGAGCTCAGACAAAATATTAACATCACATACACCCATATTTAATCTGGAAAATACCACCCATTTGATTCAAATATAAAACACATCTTGTGCAATTTGGTCTTGAATACTTGTAGTTTTGATAGTGTACCTGGATATCTCCTATGCTCTAGCAAAGGAAGATCTCCAAAGCCATTGCTATGCACATGATGTTTTTAAGAAGTAAAGTGTCTGTGATATCTGCCATTGAGTGATAATGAGAGAGGTTGAAGATCAGCCTCAGAGTTTATAATTCAACACACTTTTTCTGATTGTCTAGAGGCCAGATGTTTAAGCAAGAAGATGATTAGCACCAAGTAGCTGGAAGGTTTGAGGAGAGAATTATAATGCAGAACTGAAAACTACACATTCTCCAGGAATGTTAAGTGACTATATGTCACAGTGGGCTTCTTCAGATTGCACCAGGAGCCAAATTCCGTGTATGTCCTCCAACAAAATGAAAAATTATAGCAGTGAAAGTAGTTACAATCTGGCTTTGAACAAGGAGGTGTTAACAAACTCATGGGATCAAAGAAATGTATTTGAATTTCAAGGTAACATGAATAAAAAAAATAACTGAAGATCACATTCTACTGTTCTACTTCAGCTTAATTCAAAAGACATATAACTCCCATTTCACCTCATTGCTAAGCCTGATGACACATTAACCTTACACGACAGGTTGGCAACTTGACATCTGTTTTTTCCAAAATGCTCAAAGCCAAATGCAAAGTAAGGTAAAATTCTGGCATCAGGTAAGGGCAAGGGTTTTGATTTGAATGTGGCAGAAATTTCCCTCAATTTCTGACCTCTGGACACTTCTCCCTCACTCTGGACATTTTTGATCCAGTTTTAAGGGTTATGGAAGGACCTTCCCCTAGGACTGGCTGTCTCAAGCCCTCAGACAGAGTCCTCTTGCAGAGTTCATGTGCCACAGCAGCAGCAATAGTGTTGGCCAACAGCAAAATGATGTGACAAAATGAGTTTCTCGTAGAGACTGGATTTACAGACCATCGAGTATTTTCCTTTAGAGATATGAAAGATATAAACAGGATCAGAGCTTTCTTCCTGCAAGCATTTACGTATGTGTTATGCTTCATTTATCAGAGTGGGCTAATTGACATCAGACACCTGTGTATATAAAGTTAAATGTATGTATAAATGCTATCAGCACAAGGGGGTTGAAAAGTAAAAGAAAACCCTTAGGCCAGCAGTTAAATATAATCAAGTGGGTGATTAAGAATTGCCATCTTAGCTCTGGTACTTGGCTTGTGCACATTTCACATGTGCAAGAGCACGACTCCGCTCTGCCACGCCGGCAGGGGAGAGATTCCGGCAGGAGCATTTCCCTGCACAGCTGAGCTGCACTGAGAGCAGGAACATGCATGCTGAGAGCACCTGAACAACAAGAAGCATTTTGGTAAAGGTCAGGGGAGATGTGCTGCCAAACCTGAGCCATCCTTCTTCAAAACCACCTCTCAAAGGTCATTGCTGCAAGTGATTGGAGGGCTTGTGCAGGGAATGAGGAGTGAGTTTCTGTTTTAGGTCAGGGAGCTGCACAAATCTTGCTGTAGGTTTGGGAAAAGGTCTTGTCACCCCCTTGAAAAATAAATCATGATTTTATCTCAATGCTGTCTCTTTCCACAAGGAGCAAAACTCAAAAGATTTGCACAGCTGAAGTGATTACTAACATTACTCAGAAGCATTTGCCTTAACACAATGACTTTTTAGTAGCAAGACAATCTAAAAGGGACACTTTCAGAAGCTTTTATTTCTTAATCAGTTTTTTTTTTATTGCACCTCTGCACTCCCAAATTTTAGAAATGGCATGCAAACTAACTAACTTGAGTGCAAAACATATTGCAAAATTTTTTTCAGCTTGTCTGAGTCTTCCTCATCTATGTGGGTAAAACCAGATAGATTCAGAAAAGAGAGTGAGACGAGAATTTTACACGACAAGCTATCATGGAGGGGTGGGAGGACTGTGTTACTCAGTGGTTTGTTGATACCAAAAGTGTACGTGGTGAAATAGAGGCTTTCTGTGATTTTCCATAAAAGGCCTGAAAGGATGTAATCCCAATGAACAAATGTGACAGAACACCGGGTCTGGCAGCATGCTGAATAAATCTGAGTCATGTGAGTTACAGCAGTTCCTCCACCAGAAATACAGGACTGTGGTGGGAGAAAGGAAACAAGAAACGCAGTTCTTGGCATCATCAGGGAGTGCACACCAGACTGTGTCAGGATGACTCTCACAGCACATTAAAAAAAAATGTGTTTTAAAAAAAAAAAGCTTTGCAAAGGAGAGGAGATTAAAAAGAAATATTGCTTAAAACGACTTCTGATATTTTGGGAATATCTACTAGTATATTAATTAATATCTACTAATATATTAATGTATATATGTTGAAATAGACCTTCCCAAGATCTATTATGACTGGTTTTGGTCTATTAATATATTAATATATTTATTACAATAGATCTTTGCAAGATCTCTGAGGAGTAGTTTTTGAGTAATATTTCTTGATAAATTGCCTCTCCTTTGCAAACTATTTTTATTAATTTTTTTTTTTAAAATTAGCTTAAATATTGGTTTAAAATGCACAACAGGAGCTGAAGCTCCAAAAATCACATCTGATTGAACTCTTTAGCTCTGGGGCCCCCCAAAAAGAACCTGGACCTGTTGGAGCAAGTCCAGTGGAGGCCATGGAGATGCTCCAAGGGCTGGAGCCCCTCTGCTCTGGAGACAGGCTGGGAGAGTTGGGGGTGTTCATCCTGGAGAAGAGAAGGATCCAGGGAGACCTTAAGAGCCCCTGCCAGGGCCTAAAGGGGCTCCAAGAGAGCTGGAGAGAGACTTTAGACAAGGACCTGGAGTGACAGGACAAGGGGGAATGGCTTCCCACTGCCACAGGGCAGGGTTAGATGGGATATTGGGAAGAAATTCTTCCCTGTGAGGGTGGTGAGACCCTGGCACAGGCTATCTGGAGAAGCTGTGGCTGCCCCATCCCTGGATGTGTTCAAGGCCTGGTTGGACAGTGCTTGGAGCAGCCTGGTCTAGTGGAAGGTGTCCTTACCCATGGCAGGGGGATGGAATTGGATGATCTCAAAGGTCCCTTCCAACCCAAATCATTCAGGGATTCTTTGATTCTGTGACTGTATGAACAAGAGGATGTCATGCCCTGAGCTTCGATGTGATCTTTTGGTTTAGGTTTCCACCCAGACTTGCCAGGATCATCTCTGTGACCAGACCTCTTTCCTCAAAGATGCAAAATCATGAATGGCTGAGCACTTTGAAGACCCCAGAAAACAGAGGTCAGCACCTCAACTGCCATTGGTTACAGCAGATACCAGATATCCTACAGGGTTCAGGCCCAAACAACTTCTTAAAAAATTGCAAATATAAGTGAAAACCTGCACTTTCACTCTGATCTCAGAAAAAAACTTGGTCTGACATCTGAAAGGTTCTGGAGAGGAGGATAAAAGTACCTTAAGTATGAGTTCATCAAAGTGTGTACCCTCTGGAAAGAGGTTGGCACTTTGCTAATGAATTGAAGGGAACAGGATTTCCCCTTCCTTGAGCAGTCTCACAATGATAAAGGTCAAAAGATCTTGGTTCTAATCCTGATTTCTACTCCTTTTATTGAACAATTAATTTCATTCTGTGTTATCAGCCTCTGTTTTTCCTATTAACACAGGGTGCCAGATTTTCAGAGAAAGTTTTATTGCATGTATGAATAGTGCCTGGAGGGAAATGATGATTTGTTATAGAAATAGTGAATCAGTTCTTTCCTGGTGCCTTACCTCTGCCTGTTTTGTGGGTTGGATTGTTCAGCAAAAAGTGGCAGATTAAACCCTATTCCCTGAAGCACAAATGCTGCCAGTGATGCTCCACTCCTATCTCTTCTTAATGTTGGCCACAAAAATAAGAAGCTTAAATCTAAAATTAGAAGCCAAACTTACTTCAAATTCAGGCTTTTTAGCTCTTGTGCTCTGGTTTGGATAAATTACAAAGCCTCCATAACAGAAAGCTGAGGTCTTATTAACCAAAATAGTCCAGCAGTTATTGTTTCCAGGCTGTGAAGAATGAACAGGGATTATATCCCTTTATCTGTGACTTTGGACCAGTTAGTTCTGGTTGGACCTAACACAGTTCTAAAAACCCAGGTCCATAGTGCTTCAGATGACTTCTAGTCCTGACTGCTTTTTGTGCATGTGGTACATAGTCCCACTTCTCTTTACATGTAAAGTAACAACAGTCTCCTTAATTCAGTGCTTGGTTATAGTGTCCTAAGGAGTGATAACAATCATAATATTATAGGATCATAGAATGTTTTGGGTTGGAAGGGACCTTAAAGCTCATCTCATTGTAAACCCCATTCCCTGTGTTTCTGCAGCACTGGGAGAGAGGGAGAGCTTAGGAAGGAGGGAAAGGTGGAGGGGAGGTGTTTTTAAGATTTATTTTACTTCTCATTATCTTGCTCTGATTCAGTTAGCAATAAATTCAACTAATATCCCCCAGTTCAATCTGTTTTGCTTGTGATGGTATTCAGTGAGTGATCTCTCCCTTATGTCAACTCATTTCCTGTACTTTCTCTCCCCTCTCCAGCTGTAGAGGGGAATAATACAGCAGCAGCTTTGGTGGGTACCTGGCATCCAGCCAGACCCAACCCAGCACACACGCACACTTCCACTAGAGCAGGCTGCTCCAAGCCCGTTCAACCTGGCCTTGAACACTTCCAGGGATGGGATGTTTTGTTCTTCAGTACGGTAGTAAAGATCAGCTGTATATTTACAGAACTTTTCCCTTTCCTTTTTAATCAGAATATAATCTGTTGTCCTGGATAAATATTTTTCCTTTAAAAATAATTTTGATTAGTCGCAGCTTCGATATATCTGACTGCAATAGTTATCTTTGGCTGGGTGCAAGTGTTAATATGAGCTGTCTTAATATTTGAAAAGTGACCAAGAAGCCCTGCTGGTGAACTTTGAACTTTGACAAAGTTCGGAGGGCCAATACTGTCTCCTCAGCAAGCACTGGTGAGCTTTACATTGCTCATTTTCTATGAAAGAGGAGCTGTGGATGAGCAGAGGGGCAACACAGATCTCCCAAACCAGCAGTGGGTTATCTTTCTGTGGGACCCAAAGCACTGCACCAAGTGGCATCAGATATGGAATCAGACAATGCCTTTTATGTACATAGCAGTTTCCTAAGACTCCAAGCCATAAACCCACTCTTTAAGGGTTCAGTGGCAAAAGATCACCCACAGCTCCCCGACTTGGAATAGCTCAATCCTCTGGCACTGTAAAACTTTCTAATAGAAGAGGTATGAAATAAAAAGTACTGTCAGTGACCAGGATGGAACAAGCTCCCCATAAAGAACCGCCCCCCTCCTCCCCAAACAGTCTAACTGTAACACATTTCTGACCTCTCGCCTCTAAAATAAGTGCAGAACACTAAAACCTCCCAGTAATACTTCCAAAGCAAAACAGCCCACTCTATCTCCTTCTTCCCTAGAGAAAATGAGAGAACAAACACATGACATATTAGTCATAGGCTCTAAGATCAGAGGAGACCAAGGCTGATCATCTTGTCTGACTTCTTGTGTAAGAGGTCATTAGGATTTTGGCAGTTAATTCAGGCTCGAAATGGAGAAAAATATCCTGTGGTGATTTGGAGAGTTGTTAGCAATGAAAATTCAACCACATTCTCTGTTCTAAGCTGCTCCAATTACTTGTTACACATGTAGATCCAACCTCCATTCTCTAGGTCTCATTCTACTATTTTCTCATGAGACTGACAATTCTGCTGTCATCTTCCGTAGCACTCTAAGAATCTGATCAAGACACACTTTTTTCTCCAAGCTATAACAGCTACACAGTGTCAGTACTTAATGACTTTTTTGCTACAAAGCAAATTGTTAACATCTTAATTATCCTTGGTTCCTTTGCCTGAATGTTTCTAAACTTGGTTGTTGTGTTTAGTTCCCCTACTAATAAATTCTGAGATATCATGAGATGGTTATGTTCATCTAAGCAGAAACCTCACAAGTCTCTTCCAGCCTTGGGGCTTTCCTAATATTCTTCATCATTCATGTAAGTGTGCCTTTCAGTTTTGACACTATATGATTTTATGTTTTCTTTATGGTATTAATTTCCCCCTTTATCCTTGGCCTTTTTTGCAGTGTTTTTGTTATTTGTGAATAACTGATCATGTGTTTTTGTGACATCAAGACTCTGGTAGGATTATCAAACTCCAAATGGTCAAGATATCTTTCCCAAGAGCTGGTATTCCCTAAGAAAAAGAGCAGGGAATGAGAACTGAAACAGAAGAATATGGAAAGCCTTGCTTTGATTAAGCTTAGTCATTTATGAACATTGTCTCTGGAAACTGATGCTACTCTTCATGTACAGATGGAAGTTCTTTGCTTCACTTTGTGTTACATGGAACATCAATGCTGCCCACTGTCATTACCTTTTCACATCAAGTTGCATCAAGAGTACCTCATTTTAGTCCTGGAGAGATCAACACTTGAAACATGACAGGTTTCATTCTCTGGGCAAAAGCCCAGAGGTTTGTTCCTGGTCCCCTCTTTGCACAAGGGTTGTCCTTAGTTCTGTAATTTCCTTTTCCCACAGGGAAGACACTAAGTTTGGCTCCTCTGCTGGCTATGCAGAGATGTTGGGTACAATACAATGCTGCTCCTTCATTCCCTGCTCATGCTGGATCTCTCCTCATCTGGCCAGGAGTTTCTGAGCTGATCTGATATTTGACATGAGCCTGAGGTTGCCTAAATGAAATTTGTCTCCCATGAGAGGGTATTCCCTAAGGATGTGTGTTCCCAGGGGCACAGGTTTCGTTGGATGCTACTGCAGGCTCACGAGCAAACTCCTCAGGCCACGGAGCCCTGTGCCCCAATCTTTGTCCACACTGCCCCACGTGAGCACAGAAATCCAGCACCCCAGCAACCCACCAGCAGTGGCAGGAGCAGCCTTTTGGTGAGTAACTCTCTCCTCCAGGCTCTTGGCCACTTGCCAGTAGAAGCCAGGTCTTCTCCAGCATCTAGGTTATTACTGAGGTCTCAGATCCACCTCACTCCTTTTTCAACTATCAACCACTCCAGCAGCTGACAACTCCACCCAAAGCAAAACAGAGACTTTTCCTTCTGTTATGGGACCTAGCTCAGCTGCTCCAAACACATGGTTTTATCATCCTTCAGCCTCCTTCAAGGAGTTTATTAAGTTCAGCTGGCACAAAGCAAGCCATTAACACATTTATTAGAAGCAAGCAGAAAAAAAGAATATGTCAAATACAGGAGTCTCATACTCCCCAGAAGCTCATTTCCAGCAAATGTTTTCCACAGATATTTCTTCAAGATATTACAAACAACACTATTTCCTTTGATCCCAAGCCACCAGAGATTTCTGTGTGAGTCGGCTTACCACGAAGTCCTCTTGCACACATATAGCTGTGACCTCAAAACCAACCCACTGGTCTGGTCATTGAAGAGACAACTAGCACAGCTCCTTCATGTGAGAATGTGCCAGAACAAAGACTTTCATACTCTGAGTGTGGGGTCTGGTCCAGCAAGGAAGTAGAAGAGACCCCAAATGATCAACCTCCCTGAAACAAAATTAAAAAAAAAAAGGAAAAACACCCCAAGGCAAAAAAAGTGCCTAATTTACTTCATTTGAGAACATTGTCATAGCTTTCAGAAAAGGACGTACTTTGTAGAAAATTAAAAATCAGCTCTTGGCATCCTTCAATGGCTATAAATTAGTCAGCTGTGGATCTGATACACATGTGTACAAATAATATAAATAATGGAGGCAGATATCAGAGTTGCGATAAAAAATTAAAGGCTGTTACCAGCTGAAAAAAAAAAAAAGTATTGCAGGGAGGTGGAATCATGGCCCCAAGGGTGTAGTGTGTAGATTGCTACTCTGAGCCAAAGTGGAGGAAGTGTTTTTGTATTTGGAAACCAGACTTTGTAGAACTTGATGCAGGGTATTTAATTCATCTTGGCTTTAATTCATGATTTTTCTCATTACAAGGAAAGAAGAAGCATGCAGGTCAAATTTTACTTTCATTTATATCCCTTCAACCCCAAGGGGTCTGCAGAACCCTCCAGAAGCTCCTCCATAGGCTTGTCACAAAAGGGAATGTTGAGCATAACTGACTCATCTGCCTCTTCAGTTCCTTGAACTCCCGGACCCAGCGCCTAATGCAAGAGGAAGCCCTTGGTGTCATGTTTTTTCTCAGAACTGCTGGTCTTTGCTATCACAGCTTGCTGCTTGTAGGACAGTGAGTTCCATGGAACTAATGCCTGGAAAACACCCACTATCAAACCATGGATTTCCTTGGCATTGCTGGGAATTGAGGTTTCTTCAGGAATTCACATTTGCCTTGTTTTTTTGTTATTATTTTATCAGTTATGCTAAGCAATGGTTGAAAGCAACTGAGTGACCTCTACTTTGCTCGAAAGACCATGTCTCTGCCTGCCCACCCAAGAGAACTGGACTAGTGGGATTCAGAAAAGGACAGATATCTGCTTAGGGTCTGGTGATGTTTGCCATCCATGTATGAGTTTGTTCTCAGTCACACTAGTAAAATGGAGTTTGATTCATAGATTATAAGACCAGAGTGGAGCAGTTTGATTTTTCAGCCTGATTGCCTGCATAATGCAAAGAACAGGCTCCTCTGGGCAAGCTTCTATTTGCACAAAAGAGTATTTGTAAGAAAAGCATTAAATGTTACAAAAGATATATTTTTTCCTGTTTTTTTTTCCTGCATGCTGCTACTAATGTGTATTTAATTGGTTCTATATTGATTAAAAAAAAAAAAAAACAGGTTTAATAAGGAATGTAAGGAATGTTTAAGTCTAAGATTATAATTTGCAGTTTTTTAATTCTGCGGAAAAAGCATTCTGCTAATTCATGATCTAGGCCAAATTGTTTATCCTTTTTGAAACACTAGAGAATTCAAAAATTAGAGAAGCGAGGACACACTGGTCCATACTATCCTTGAGTTTGTGGTGACCTTCCTCCAGGACTGGTAGTGAGGATCAGAATGAGTTCACAATTCTTTCCTGATTTATGAACACGATCCTAACATAAGATGCTTGGCTTGCATCTTAGCAGCTATTCCCAGAAATATTTCATATCCCATATATTAGTCTGTCCTAGCAGTCACTTTTAGTTCAACTGGTTTATTTTGAAGTCAGCAGGATGGAAGAATTGGGACGTGTTTGTTCTGTTTTTATTAGCTTCAGACATTTCCTTAGTACCTTATATCATGTATGTCATCTGGAAGGAAACATACTATAACTCTAACTACCATGAAAGAGTAAAAATAATGAATAAATCTGCTGCAATGGAGTACAAAAATCAGTGGGAGGTTCTCCTCATGAAAGGATGGAGCAGTCAGGGATGGTGATGGAAAAATAAGCTGCTCAGAAGAGCTTGAGGGGGTGTGATGTCCTTGGTCAAAGCAGAGATTGAGTCTCCATTTTTACAACAAGACTAAACCACTGAACAGTTCCAGGCACGGCTGTTGTGATAATGACTCCTCATCATTACCTTCATCTCCTGCTCCAAAGCTTCCTCTTGAAACTCTTTGGCAAATTGTGCCAAAATTTGGGATTAATTTGAAGATTAGCAAAATAATTTTGTCTGGTGCTTAAAATTATTGATAACATTAGCTGCCGCACTTCAGTTCTTGCAATATATAATTACAGAATCATAGAATGGTTGGAAGCGACCTTAAAGCTCATCCAGTTCCACCCCCTGCCATGGGGAAGGACACCTTCCACTAGACCAGGTTGCATCGAGCACCATCCAACCTGGCCTGGAACACTCCCAGGGAAGGGGGAGACACAGCTTCCCTGGACAACCTGTGCCAGGGCTTCACCACCCCCACAGTATTGAGTGCTCAACCCATGGCTTGACAGTAGGACCTGAGCTCAGGACTCTGACCATTGTTTCCAATATTAGGTCTCAGGGATAACTCTTACACTCTCTTACAGATCACCAAGAGCCACATTTAACCTTTCAGCAAATGATATAACGTATCTTATTATATTTGCTGAATAAGTGGTCTCTTCTCACTCCAAAATATGCTTATTTGCCTGTCTTATTTGTAATCTTTTTGAGAGGAAGCTTGTCACTGCTCACATCTTTCCTTGTGTGGTACCTTGTGTAGCAGGATCCCATTTCAGTGCATCTCTGTACAGGGCTATGGCCAATGCCACTGAAGCTCTGCCAGCAGGTTACACGCACACATCAAAGGGAACGTGACCTTCTGTCCTGTATGCCACTTAAAGACTGGGAAAAACCAGGAACAACAGGTGCCAGTGAGGAATTTAGAGCAAGGAGACTGCTTGTGAAGAGTTTACAATAAAGCCTACAAATAAGGTTTAAAAGAAAAATCATGGTTTGGAGACTTTTTATCTATTCTTTGAACTGTAGAGCCAAGGGTATTTTCCCTTCACGTTCCATGCTCTCTGGGGATTATAGGGATTTTCTGCCAGACTCAAGACTATCTCATCTTCATTTTCCAAAGAGCAAATATTTTATGTGAATTGTGGTTATCCAACAATGATACTCCAAAAGCTCCTTTGGAAGAAAAAAGAAAGGAGTCATCTCTTCACCAGACAAGTCTGCACTTATCTATCAGAGCTCATTAGCCTGGAAGCCCTTTACCTGCTCAGTCTTTGCCAGGGATGCTCCCAGCAGGCATTTTTAAGGCAGATTTCCCAGCAGAGGACTACTGCTGTGAGAGAAAAAGAAAGTACTCTTGTATTTATTGCTACTATCACATCCTTCTCTTGTTTCAGTTTTAAATGGTTTTTAAAATTTCTCAGTTCCCTGGGAATTTTCTTCTTTCATGGTGGAAAGTGGTTATACCATTAGGTTTTGAGGAATTAGAAAAAAAAGCTTTCAAAATTTAGATGCTGAACTCCACCAAAAGACTAAGCATCTATTTGTTACTTCTGGCACTAGAGCAATGCCAAACCCCTTCAATCAGCTGCTTGTTAACCCTAAAGGTCCCTAAAATCTCAGTTGTCTATGTTCCCAGTAGTAGCATTCCATAGCAGCCTATGATAGTCTCTTGCTGGTAAGAAAACAACTGCGTAAGTTTTGGCATCAGCCTTTTAATACTCAGTTGACTCCTAAAATCTAAGGGAGTTCATAAACCAAATGTTTTACTGTCTCCTCTTCAGCATCTGCTCTGGTGAAGACATCCAGATGTTGCCCTGCCCCACAAAACAGCAGTGGGGAAATGTACTGGCATGCCCTTCAGCAATACTGCAAGGGCACTCTGATTTTGGAGGAGTTTTATCTTCCAGCCACCTGAGAGAGAGGAGGAACTTGGATCCAGCATGTCATGTCTTCCATTAATGCTTTAAGGTCACCTTGAGTTAAATGGGAGAAGCTTTACTCTTTCAACACACTGTATCAGAAAGGATTTGGGTAGCATGAGAAGAAACCTGATGAATTCTGAGAACCTTCCACCAGGTCAGCACTGGACCAGGGCTGGTCCTCTTCACAGCCTGAAGACAAAGTCCAGCCCTCCCATTACTTTTTCTGGTTTTTACAGTAGGTAACTCTGCTCAGCAACACAAACCTTGTCCTTGATGCACTTCTTATGGCAAATCCAGCAGGAGCTGCCCAGGAGAGGTTAGGCACCTGAATCACCACTACAGTGAATAACCCTCCTTGTAAATCTGACCCTGATGAAGACGATGACATTAAAATAGCATCCAGAAAAGAGAATCACAGAATCATAGAATATGCTGAGTTGGAAGGGACCCATCAGGATCATTGATTCCAGCTCCTGACCCTGCACAGGACACCCCAACAACCCCAATGCTTCAGGGCATTGTCCAAATGATTCTTGAGCTCTGTCAGGCTTGGTGCTGTGACCACTGCCCTGGGGAGCTGTTCCAGTACTCAACCACCCTCTGGGGGAGAATTTTTTCTAATATCCAGCCTGAACCTCCTCTGATACAACTTCATGCCATTCCCTGAGGATTGTCACCAGTCACCAGAGAGCAGAGATCAGTGTCTGTCCTTCCTCTTCACCTCATGAGAAAGTTGTAACTGCAATGAGGTCTCCGCTCAGCAGTCATCCCTTCTCCAGGCTGAACAGACCAAATGCCCTCAGCCACTCCTCGTACAGCTTCCCCTTCAGACCCATCTGCATTCTCATGACCCTTCTCTGGATGCTCTCCAGTGTCTAATGTAATTTTTTAATTCACGGAGCCCAAAACTGCACAGAATGTTCAAGGTGAGGCTGCCCCAGTGCAGTGCAGGAGGACAATACCCCCTTCTTGCATGGCTGGGATGCTGTGCCTGATGCCCCCTAGGACACGGATGCCCCTCTGTTGGAGATTAGGTTCTTTACTTCTGTTTCTTTTTACTCAGGGAATTTGTCCCATAAGTTGCTAGGAAACAGAAATGACTGGGTACCTAAGAAAGGCAAAAGAATTGTTCACGCTCAGGGGAGGAGGGCATCTGGCTGCACTTCTCTTATCTGAGGGTTTCTCTAGGAGGGGCACAGATACTTCAAGATTTGGGCTGGGAAAAGATGGGGCTGGGGCAGTTGCTATGCTAGCTCTCTCTCTCTCTCTCTCTCTCTCTCTCTCTCTCTTGGCTTCAGGGGAGGAGGGTTGGAGCTGCTGCTTGGGGAAGGGAATTCGCAGCCACAGCCATGGCACAGCCTGGTCCTGCTTCTTCTGACATGGGGTGAGCCTCTGCTCATGAGAGCAGCTACTGAGCTGAGACCTTATTAACACCTACCTCAATAAAAGAGGGACTTTTTACCATCTGCTCAGGTGCCCGGGATCCTGAGCCCGCCTTTCCCTGCCCTGCTCGGAGCACGGCCGCCGCTGCCCTGCTCCCTCCACTTCTTCAGCACTGCCTGAGCTTTCGCTGCACTGCAGCTCTGCATCCCCTGCACTGCCGAGACATCCCACGGTTCCAGCCACAGCTGCGGAGCTTCTGATGCATCTCCATCATCCTGGGATTTTTGCTCATTCCTGCCGATCCAGTTTGCTGCTCCTGAGAGTCCTGCTGGGTAACAGGGATCGGTCTCCCCTGTGGGTTTGTACAGCGAGCCTTTCTTCCACCCCTTCCCCTGTCGGCCAAGCTGCCATTGCCGCGTGCTGCCCAAGCTCGCACCACAGCGCCCCCTGCAGGCGCGGAGGAATCACCGCACCTGCCCTGCCCGGCCGGGAGCCCCCAGCGCCCCTGGCGGCTGAGAGCGGAACTGCACCGGAGGGGAAAGGGCTCCACAGCCCAGAGAAGGCTGGGACTGGGTTTGGGTTCTGTTTGTTGTAACTGCCACAGTTATTGTTGTTTGTTTGCCTTGTTATACATACCAGTAAAGAACTGTTATTCCTAGTCTCATATTTTTGCCTGAGAGCCCCCTTAATTTCAAAATTATAATAATTTGGAGGGAAGGGGGTTACATTTTCCGTTCCAAGGGAGGTTCCAGCGATCCCTAGCAGACACCTGTCTTTAAAATCAAGACGCCCTCCTGGCTTGCCAGGGCACTGCTGACTCATGTTCAACTGGCCATGGAGCAGGAGCTCCAGGTCCCTTTCTACAGCTGCTCTCCAGCCTCTCGTTCCCCAGTCCATACACACAGCCAGGGTTACCCCATCCCAGAGCAGAACAGGGCACTTGCCCTCGTTAAACTTCACGTGGTTCACGATTGTCCAAGTCTCCAGTTTGTCCAGGTCTCTCTGCAGGCCCTCTCTGCCCTCGAGGGAGTTGACAGCTCCTCCCAGTTCAGTGCCAATGGCAAATTTACTGAGTGTTCCATTGAGTCCTGTGTCCAGGTCATTAATGAAGATGGTGAGGAGCACAGGGCTGAGGATGGAGCCCTGCAGAACCCCACCAGGGACCAGTGCCAGCCAGATGTCACCCCAGTCACTGTCACCATTTGTTCCTGACCCTTGAGCCATTTGCTCTCCCACCACATGTTGTGTTTATCCAGCTGTGGGCTGGACATTTTGTTCAGAAGGATCCTGGGAGAGCCTGTCAAAAGCTTTGGTGAAGTCCAAAAGGATTACATCTACTGGGTTTTCTAGATCAGTTGGGTGGGTTACCCTGTCATACAAGGAAATCAGTTTGGACAAGCAGGACTTTCCCCTCATGGAGCCATGCTGGCTGTGTCCAATGACTGTGCTGTCCTCCAGGTGTTTTTCAGTACTTCCCAGAACAATCTTTTTCATTATTTTACCAGGGACTGAAATGAGACTGATTACACACTGCTTATTTAATCCTTACTCTGTGCATCTCAAAAATGCATTCAGTTTCCCGAAAGCCAGGCTGACATCTTCCTTTGGGCCTCAGTCCATTGGTGCTGTTTCCTGTCACAAAGTTCAGTGAATAATCCTTCGCTTCCTTTTATATTCACATCCTTCACATTTCAGCTGGCTCCTATCCTATAATCCTCCTCAGTCATCTCTGTGCCAAGTTTTACATATAAACCCCTTTAATCCTTTCTCACACACCCCTAGCTATCTAGGAACATGATTCCCAGAAATTAATGGCATGCTTATATGGGACCTACCACAGCTTGGAGCACACCCACAACTGCAGCTTGGGAAAGGGATGCAAGAAAAGCTCTGCCTGTACTGTCTTCATCCAGTCCCACCCTGTACCATATGAAGCATGAAAGACACCTGAAAAGCCTTCTTCCAGCCATATTTCAGAGGCTGGGACAGACTGAGGTCTTCTGGACAAACATCCATTGAAGTTTCAAGCAGATTTTAGAGTTGTTTCATAACAGCAGTGGCATAAAGGTCATATGTCTGCTTTCAGGTAGGGTAGTTAGTGACTAGAATTGTTTAAAGGAGAGTGGGTCCTTTAGTTAGAGCAGAAAAAGAGTTAGGGAACTAATGGAGAATCACTACATAGTCCTGATAGAGAGGAGAGGACATCACTTACTGCTGAATTAATGTGTTTGAATTTTGCGTTGACTGGGGCTTAAGGCAGAAAGGGTGAGATCCAGCTGACCTAGTGAAATTCACAGTGATAGGGTAAAAAACATGTCTTCCTCAAGAAAATATGTAAAATAAGGCAGACGAATCTCCAAAGTGTCTGTTTCTCTTCATTGACTTCAACATGAACTTTGGCAACCAGAACTCCTGGGGGTGCCTCCACTTTGTGAACATCAAAATAAGGGGAATTAATTTCACCTAAAGTGCTGCAGCTACATCAGAAGACTAACTGGACAGTGTATTTCTGAAGAGCAGTGTGATAATAATTGATAACCAAAGAGCAGAATAGTGACCTTAAACCAGACCTGTAAACATGCCCTCAAATTAAAACCCAGCTCTTGATTCATTCTGACTACCAAGGTCTTGTAACTGGTTATTGGAGGATTATGAGAGTGAGACTGGGAATTCTGAAACAAGCTGTTTCAGAAATTTAAAATTACCACTGAAACTGTATTTTGGGACTGTGGTCCTCCTATTTAAGTTGTGTGCAACCAAGGAGCTTAAATGATACCATATGAAGCACATGTGTGAAAAACCCCACTTGTAACAAAACCAGAAGCAGAGGCCAGTACAGACTGGAATGAACAGCACAAACCAAAGCAAAAATCCAGCAGCAGCTCCAACTGAGTTATGAATGTTATGAAGTTATGAATGTGGTTATAAGACTGGTGGAAATTAACTTTTATTTTTAAGATGAGGACATCAGAGTGATTAAAATGGAATTAAGTTTCAGAACTGGAGCAACAAGAAGAGAAATTGGAAACTTGTACCACAGAACAAAAAAATTTCGGTGAAACTCTTTTCTTTAAAATAATGGAGTATTAGAAATTTACACTAATTTAAGAACCAATCAAGGATCAATTTATAATGATGATATTTTATATAAATTCATAGTTACTATTACAAATAGCTAAATCCTCTTTTGGCAAAATTTTGATAGACATCTCCATATTTTCTACAACTGTGGATGAGTTAAATCAATGTCTTCCTAAGACTCAGACAGTGAACATCTGGTTTGCATCACTAAGATCTGAAGTGTGTGTTTGCATGTGTACAAAATAACTTCATTGCTGACCTCCCCTTTCATTGCTTGTCTTCTCTCTCTGCTTTGAGACCAGAAGAAAAAAAAAAGACAACAAAAGCAACAAAAACCCCCCACATGCCCTGTGATCTGAACACTTCACTGAGAACAAGACCTCAGATTCTCATAGGTTTCCTCTGAAAAAACATTCTAATAGAAGCATCAAGGAGGAAAAACGAGACAGTCATTAAATTAGTCATAGCTGTATATTTTCCATCCCCAAAAGATGTCAAATTTGGACTGTATTTTCCAGCTGAAATTTTTTTTTCAGAGAGTTAAAAAATCTTATCTGAACTGAGATTGTTCCTTTCTCCCAGACTCTCCAGCTGTATCCAACTCTGGTGGTCTGAGAGGTGCCCAGGCTGGCTGGGCTGTGTTGTAGTGGATGCCCCTTTGCTTCAGATGTTTATCTGCTTTATCAGGAGGGGAGTCTGTGATCTTAGAGCTCAGAAAAGAAATGCTTTCAGATCTCAGAAACTTTGGACCTGGCAGACAATGAAAATGAGGAAGGGAAGTAAAATCAGAAGATAGAATTTTAAATAAACACTGGCAAAGAGATTTTGCTGGTGGCACATATGGCACATATGCATGTGTATCACATATACTTTATATTGCTGATTGTGAATTCAATTTATGTATATTGTCATTTGGACAAATCACAACTGTCTTGCAGCATAGCTTTTTCCCAAGCCTTGTCTGCTACTGGACTTTTTACCCAGGCAGCTGTATTGAAAATGCTATCTTCATAACAGAGTGTTAACTCAGCCGAGGCACAGCTTCAGAGAATTAGAGGAATGGGACACAAAATCCCAATGTCCTGACACCAATTATTGTCTCATTTTTTATTCTCTGAGGAACTAACTGAAGAAAATGGAAGGAAAAATCACCTGCATTTTACTTTTCTCTCTGCTTTGGCTGCTCCGTGGTAGGTCAGGCTCAAGGTCAGGACAGTGTGAATATTGAGATCTGCTCTCCAAATGTGAGCTAATTACCATGGATGCATGTAAAATAGGTCACAATTTCTCCTGCAGAACCTATGATCTTCCCTTAAATCCCAGACCAACCTTTCTATCACTCTGGGCCAAGGATTTCAAATGGGCAGACAAGCTGCCTCTGATGTGTAGTGCCCAGTCCCAAGCATGAGAAATCTTTGCCTTGAAGGTGACAGCCAAGCTTTCCCTGTGGACAATATATCTGTCCAGGTGCTTAACTCTTGTGGCATCTGCAATCAGCATTCCCTATGGGGGCTTCCACACACTCCTGGGACCAGCAGTCAACTGCAAGGATAAAGCAACCTCTCCATCTGCCTGCTCAGAGGTAGGTGCCATTTAGATAATTGCATTGGAGAAAAAAGGGCATTTCTAAGGACAATCCTGAAGTAGTACTTCATTATTTTCAACAGTGTCTATCCATAGTTGATTTCTTTGCCAGTATTAGTACAAAAAATCTAGCAGATATACAGCTTTGCTTTGGCTTTCAGTTTTGTGGAGATACACATGTTTCCAATTCATCTGCCTCAACTATTAGAATATTATTCTGAGTATGTGTCCTGGTATGCACAGTTATCAGTCTTGTCTCCTCTACCACACCCATGGGGTGATCAACTAACCCTATGGGAATATACAGCAGAAGAGTGAAGGGAAGGAAAGCTTGTTTCTGAGCAAGAGGACACTTTTCTCCTAAAGGAGTCCCACTGAAGCCTGGAAAACTAACGCACCTCTCTGGCCTGGAGACCATCAGATACTGAAAAAATAATATGCCAAAATTAACACCCTAATTTGCCTCCTCTGCTGACCTGGGCAATGGCAACAACAAGGATTTTTAGAGGCAAAAAGCTATCAGACTACTAGCTATCTGCCAATCACTGGGAATGAGTACCACTGCTGTCCTGCTCCGTGATCTTGTCTCAGGAGCTGGCTCAGATCCAGGTGCAATGAGATAAGCAAAGCAGAAGTGGGACTTTTACAACCAGCAAACATACTGGTGTTACCCAGTCCATAAACAGATGGCTAATAGCAGATCCACCCAGGTGAGCAACATAAGCCTTTATGTTGGTCTTGTTAACAGGACCAAAAGTCAGGTAGGGAAACAAATATGATACCACAGCTTCTACACAGTCCAATACCCAATACCCAAGCAATATTTCCCCTCCCTTCCAAAAGATATCCTTTTAAAGTGAAGGTTGGAGGAAACCTCCAATCCTTGTAGGTGACAGACTGAGGATCTGGCAGAGCTTTCCTTAGTGTGAGCGAAGTCCTGCTCCTGGCAGTTTTGTTGTTATCAGTGCTGTTTGTTTCTGATTTGTGAAATAAAGCTGATTTTTCCTCCAGAGCAACAGTCTCTGATGGCATTTACCTGCAACTGCTGATTCCACACTCCACAAGCCTCTGCAAAACAAGATTGTGAAGAGAGTAAACAATCATCTGATTTAGAACTATTTTCTCTTGACTAGCCTAACCTTTCTGGCTCCAATATTTGAGCATTATTAATTTTTCTTTAACTCAGCTTGAATCCTAGGAATTTCTACAGACTTCACCGCTTGAGACATTTTAGCTATGGATTACTAAGTTTTTTCTAAATTTTTCCCTGGATGAAGTCATACTGTCCCCATATGAAGTTGCTTAAATACATACAGGAGGAGGCTGTGGTTATTTTGAGGTTGTCCCATTCACCCCTGTGGGTTTTGGATTTAAAAAATCCCCCCAGTAAAATTTATCAAACTCTCGGGGTCCACAGTTTTTCAGATGACAAGCAGCTGTGTTTCAGTTTGCAGCCACTCCCTCTGCTCAAATAAAAATAACAGTGATGTGATTTTGATAGTCATAGTCACAACAAATGTCTGGGAAAGCTTTTTGAATCTTTAGCATCTGGGTTTTTGCAGGACACAGCTCCCTGCAGTTTGGTGAGGAGGGGAGTCTTTATGTTGTGTTAATCCTTCAGCTACCTAAAAATATTGTGAGACATTTAGGATCTGATTAAACATGCATTCCCTTTGACAATCTCTGGGAGGGGAAAAGTCCCATACTTCACCCCTATTCAACCTATCCAATAAAGCTGGTTGGTGGTGTTATTTCGATCATATGTCCCACCTATTCTGCTCCCTGTGTGCTTTTGCACAGCAAATTGTGATGCTGAAAAGGGTCTGTTGGTTTGGACTACTTTCCAATTTCTTGCCATTATTATTGTTGTCTTGGTTTAGAGGGCAATCTTTCCCAAAAACAAAAGATGTAACAACTACTATCAAGCTCTGTGCTGGTACAAAAGTGCTGTATGCCAGATCAGATAATTTCCTTTCACTTGCAGTAAATATGCCGTCCTAAAGTAAGCTTGGATGCTTGTCCAGCTCCAAGAGGACACTCTGCTGTTTCATTACCTCCATGGCAGCACCTTTTATGTAAATGGAGAAGTCTAAGGTAGAAGAATACCACACTAAATAGAAAGCAATTCCAACTTTCTAAACAAAGATGATGTATAGAAGATGTCTCATATTTCTCTAGAAGTCTGCAGGATAAGCTCCCGGCACGTAAGCACACAAAGGAGGTAACACAGAGCACTTGAGCCTACAAGCAAAACTCCTGTTAATCCCAATGTTTCCCCAAAGGACTGAGTAGGTTTCTAGGAAACAAACACCAGTAAACCAGACAGACAGCATCACCTTTGACTCATTTCTCCCAAGAACTCACTCTGATATGTACATGCTGCAAGAGCCCTTTCACTTTTCAGCTGTGGCCAGCAGAGCTGCCAACAGCTTCTCCATTTTTGTCACAGGCTCAACATTGCTCATTCCCATCGATGAACATTTGCAATCACAGGACACACATTCTCCAGGGAGTGCAGACTATGAATCAGTAGACAGCTTGACAAGAAGTCCAGCCCATCAAAACGGCCAAGTCTAGAGTGTGACCCACCAAGACATTATCTTCTTTGATACTTTTTCTCCAATTAATCTTAAATTTTATCATCCAATTTTTGTCTCTATAGACGTGACACTTATGCATGTCTTAAAATATTCTGCCAGGGATAAAGAAATCTTTCCTTTCTTACACTTGTTGAGTCCATCAGGGCAGGCTAACCACACCAGGTTGAGTTTATTGAAGCCTAATTCAAGAAACCATGTAAAAGATTGAACTGTCTAGGAGCACAGCTTGCTAATACATATGTGAGAAAGGAGGCTGTGGCACTCTGAGCACAGCAGCTCCCATGTGAGCATTCCTGTTCTCCTGGGGTACAGCAACCAGCCTCCCTTTGCCACACTGTACTAACAGGATGTAAAATTTTCTCTGTACCACAGTTGTGCTGGGAAGGTGACCATATGAGTCATCAGAAGGGGATGAGATGAGGTGTTGACACGCACAATTTGATATGCAGGGAAATAACCACTAAATCACATTAGTACTTCATGCCATCATGGCTGTGAACATGAATGGGACACCAGGTCTTACAGCATCTGTCTGTGTGTATCAAAGCACTCCTAAATAAATGTTTACTACAGACCATACTGAAGAAAATTATGCCAGAGAGGTACTTAAGCCTTCCAATCTGGCTTGCCCATCCTTGCTCATTTTTCCCCTCATTTTTCTCTCTGGCTCTGATGAGGCTTGAAGGTGATTCAGGAGAAAAAACAGTCATGCAGTCTTCCAACACTGGTTCAAAAAGCTGTGTACCTTCAAACACCTCCCAATGACCTCATCTCCCACCCAGAGCATTTGAAACCTTTGTGTTTTCATCTCACTGCCACACTCTGCAGGTAGAATCAGCACAGCCTGAATGGAAAAACACAAAGAATAATAGAATCATTTAGGTTAGAAAAGACCCTTCCAGTCCAACCATAAAACCAACACTGCCAATTTGGGTTGGAAGGGACCTTCAAGACCATCCAGTTCCACTCCCTGCCTTGGGCAGGGATGCCTCCCACTAGACCAGGTTGCTCCAAGAACTGTCCAACCAGGCCTTGGATGCTGCCAGGGATGGGGCAGCCACAGCTTTTCTGGGCAACCTGTGCCAGGGCCTCACCAACCTCACAGGGAAGAATTTATTCTCAATATCCCGTCTAACCCTGCCCTCTGGCAGTTTGAAGCCATTCTCCCTTTTCCTGTCCCCCTTTTCCTGCCTCTCCAGGCCCTTGTCCAAAGTCCCTCTCCAGCTCTCTTAGAGCCCCTTTAGCACTGGCTGGGGCTCTGAGGTCTCCCCAGAACCTTCTCTCCCCAGGCTGAACATCCCAAGCTCTCCCAGCCTGACTCCAGAGCAGAGGGGCCCCAGTCCTTGGAGCATCCTTGTGGCCTCCTCTGGACTGATTTCAGCAGCTCCACATCCTTCTGATGTTGTGGACCTCAGAGCTGGAGGCAGCTCTGCAGGTGGGGCAGAGGGGCAGAATCCACTCCCTTGTGCTGCTGATCACACTGCTTTTGATGCAGCCCAGGATACAGTTGACTTTCTGGGCTTATTAGGACTTGAAGACACAGAGTTCAGAGCAGAGTCACTACTCCTCTGGCTGAGTGGCACAGAAAGTATACATGCTGTATTAGTAAGAGATGGAGCCTAGAATGACGTGTTTGTAACATGGAAAGCACAGCTCATTGCCTATATTTAGGTAGGATGAATCCAGGCCCTTCTAAAATGTTTACAGTGCCTTTTGTTTGTGGCTTGAACCGGAAGATAGCAATTATACACATCCCAGACGGAGAAAGATGTTTAAAAGGAGACTTGGTTATACCAGGCACCCTGTTGCTTGCTTTTTCTGTTTGGCTGTTTCTTCACTTCTCCTACAGAAGCAGCAGGAAATCTTTAGGGACTGGCTTTCCCTCCTCCCCTGATTCCAAGAAACTGCACCTCTTTGATCTCTTTTAGTAACAAAACCTGAGCCTGCCCTTTTTCCAGCGGAAACAAGTGACAAACTCAAAGGTTCAGATCCTTATCTGGGTATAAATTGGCACAATATCTGGACTTCAAAGAAATTCTCCTGATTTACACTTCTTGCTGACCACAATCCTCTAGATCTTCATGGTAGGTGGGAGCCTGTGCTGCTGACCTTGGTCAGCACATTACTTAATTAAAAACAGTCATTAAATTATCTTTATCTAATGTTTATTTCTCCAGGCTGATGTGGTTACACTGCTTGTTGCTGCACTGCATCATGCTAGAGGATGCTACAGCAAGGCTGCTCTGCCTTGGTGGTGGATTTCAGTGCCCATGCTTCTGGGAGTCTTGGATGTGTTTGCTCACAAGAAAAAGTGAAGTTTAATGTTTAGGTGGGGAGAGGGAAGCAAGAAACCAAACCACTGCAGAACTTCACAGTGAAAAACTTAAATGAGCAGTTTATTATTTCTGCCTCCCTCCCTCCTTTTCAATGACCAAGTTTTATCTTGAATCTAAGATTCCAAGTGAAAGAAGCCCATGGTTTTCTCCAGACTGAGGTTATGCAGGTGATTTCTGCTTCTGCTGCCAGAGTAAGTCTGGGCTCATTTTACAGCTTTTCCCTTTCCTTGAGACTTTGTCTGAGCTGTTGGTTTTCATTGCACTGTCTTGAAGCCCTCTGGAACACATTCATTGCTGGGTTTATAGAGAAGGGTCTGGCAAACAAATCCTTCTGCTACACATAGATGCCAACTCACACGGTCCCACTGCCCTGGGAACCAGCCCCAATGCCCATGCTGGCCATGCTCTATTACTCACTTACAGTAAAAGGGGTGTATTCCCACCCCTGAGTTTGGAGGGGCCATGCTGTGAAGTCCTTAGACTGATTCCTGGGGTCCCAGTTGCTCAGACAAGTCTATTTTGGAGCTCTCCAGGAGAAATGATTTGCAGAGGGCTTCTTCCTATGAGCACAGACTTTAACTGCCCAGGACCAGGGCCAAGTCCTCCAAGCATCTCATCCAAAGTTCAGCTTTCTATTCTCAATTCACTGTCCCAGGAGCAGCCCCACAGCACTCTGTGCTCTTCATCACCTCTGAAGATGGGGATGACAGGAGGATGGTCTCCTTAGCACATGCTCTTTCAACTTTTATCTTTTTCCCCTCAAAAACTCTGTTTATAATCTTTAATCTCAATTCCTTCCATGAAGGCATATCTTCAACTTCCTTATGGGGCACTGGAGGAGAAAGTCTTGATTCATTCTTCCCTCTATGAACAATTTCTTGTCAGTTTATCAGAAAGAACGGGATTACTGATACATGCTTTCAGATATATTTTAGATGAGCCACTGAAAAATGCAGTTTCAGATGTAGCTCTGCTAGGGATGGGTTCTCAAATATTGAAGCTATTCTTTCAGGAAGGTCATTCTGTCATAACAAACAATTCACCAAAATAGAAACAATACCCTGGGAATCTGAACATCAGAGTGGAAAGTCAGCTTCCTGGCAGATATTTGTGAAGTGCTTTGAAGATGTGAAGAATGACACTGTGGCTAAAGAAGTATTTGTTCCCTATTTTTATACTATGGTGATGCTGGGCTTAAGGGTTTTTTTCAGTGTGTAGTACAACAAAAGCAGCATCTACTCCACACTTAAGGATTTTATAAAAAAACCCCCACAAACCAACCCCCCCAAACACCTCCCCCACTCATATAAGAAAGTCTGTGTGATATCTCTGCTATCAGCAGAGACATAAACAGTTCTGATTTATGTACAGATTTTTCCACAGTTCTCACTACTGTGGTATCTGAATGACTCTACAAATACTTAATAGCTACAATAATGTGAAGGAGTGAAGTATTGTTGTTTATATTTTGCCCAGAGGGAACTGAAGCAGAGAATTAATTAAGCAACACAAAGTGAAACAGAAGATTAGATACTGAATGCTGATTTATGGATTCCTAGTTTATTGTTTGTTCTATAAGATAATGTCTACTGGTTTAAAAAAAAAAAAAAAAAGAAAAAGAAAAAAAAAAAGATAAAAATGCTTTATCTAGAAACCATTTAGCACAGTTTTTTTGGCCTGAGTTGTACAACCCAATAAGATTATCTCAAAGGTTCCAGATAACCCCAAAGTCTTGGAAATTATGAATTTTCTCTAATTCCTTTGTATTTGGGTGTAAATCATTCTGACCATGTACAATCCCCCAAAAGAAGGCTTTTGTGAGTTGTGAGTGGGTGTTTGTGTCTACTGAATGTCTCAGCTGTGTCATGTTCCCATGAGGTGGGCAGGAGAGACATCCTCCAAATCCTCATCTGAGAATGGGCTAAGAGAGAGAACATTATAAATGACTCCACAGCAAGAAAAATCTGAGTTAGAGCTCACCAGCTTTACAGGAACCAAAGGAATCAACCAAGAGTTGCAGCTCATTAGGAAATTGAGCTTTATAACTTCTTGTGTTTGTAGTACTCCTGGCATTTCAAGAAGTGAGATGCACCTTTAACACTGTGAACAGTTTCTCTTCTGGAGAGGTGATTATCACACTATTAATTTTTAGCACCAGTGGAGTGTGATAGCAGAGTCTGGCTGCAGATGAGACACCATCTGATCTTCAGTCGTGGCTCAGCACAATTAGTCATCCAGAAGGCAGATTTGGGGTTGGTTTCTGTTCCTCACCTCTGATATGACCTCCAGCTACTCTGAAACAATCCTCCCACATGAAAATCTTTGCTTTCCTTGGCTTGTATAACCCAAATAATCCAACTGTCTATTAGACTTCATATTAGGATGGGGACAGTCAAGTCCTGGTATCTGCTGAGGTTCATGAGAAGGTCTCTTCAGGGGATGGGTGGATCAGTGCTCCCCAAATCCTAACACAACCCATGCCACTGCTCTGGGGTGACTGCTGCCCCACCAAGTTGAAAGAGTAGCCCTGGTGTAGAAAAATGTTATCAGAACCTTGACATGACTGTAATTGAGCAGTTTAAGGGGATTCAGGTCAAGCTTCATCAACCACTGATGAAGTGGTTCCTGTGAATAAAGCTTATTGCTCCCAAACTCAGAAGGAAGCTAACCATACCATACACCCCAAAGAGAGGAAGGGAATGATAAATTTCCTTGGATATCTGGAAATAAGCTTCAGGCCAAATCCCCAAAATGATTTTTTTTTTGCTTTGGACCCTTTAGCTAGAAAAAGACCAACAATATATTAGCCTGTCAAGATACCTTCAATGAGCTTTACCAGCTCTATTTAGGTAGTAGTGTTTTTTATGAAGGACAGAGAGGGAATCAGCTTTCTTTTCCATTGTTGCCCTTGTTTGCTGCCTGTTAACATGGGGGCTGTTGTCAGAAACAGTCATGTTCTCACCTGTTATTCACTCTCTGTGAAGATTAGGCTGACCATAAGTTGATGTCTCTTGACAAGCTGCTCCCAGCTGTTCCACATAGGAGCATGGATGAGAAGAGACAGAGAAATAGTTTTATATGCCTGGGTGGTTGTTCATTTTTTTCTTGTTTGCTTTTCTGTGACTTTTGAGAAGTTTAGGAAGACTAAACAAGATACTTCTTTTGTTTTAATCCTATCTAGCAGGAAAACTATTTTCTTGGTCTGTAAGTCAGACATGGTAGGAGGTGCTTGAATGCTGGAGCAACCCACACAAAGTGTTTATTTCCACACTTAAGAAATGGTTATAACTGAACTCCCTCCAGAGATGCAATTAAGAACTGATCCAGCTCCCTTCCTGCCAGTAAGGGCTTTCTTTGAGACTCGCCCGGAAGGCTGTTGTTCATTGTGGTAATAAAGGAGGTGAAATTTCTTCTAATGCATGAGAAGAATAGGTTGATTGCCCGGAGAAATTGTGGCTCCCTCATCCCTGAAAGTGTTCAAGGCCAGGTTGGATGGGGCTTGGAGCAACCTGCTCTAGGGAAGGTGTCCCTGCCTGTGGCAGGGGGATTGGAACAAGATGATTTTTAAGGTCCCTTGAAATCTGAACCTTTCTCTCATTCTATGGTTAAGTCCTGGGAAGGACAGAAAAGCATTATTAAAAAGTGCTATGCATCTGCTTCAGTTCATTACTTTGCTGTGGAATTGCCCTTGTTCCAGGACCTGCTCACCAAGCCAGATGTTGCAGAGAGGAGTTTGCACACACTTACCTACAAACAGTAACTGCTGACCAATGCCAGAGGCAGGAAATTGCAGTAGAGGGACTGGCAGGTATCACATAAGCTGATATTTCTGGTAACTAAAGGAAACTGCCAGAAATATGAGTTGTATTCCATTACACACCAAATTCTGTAGAAGGAGTGGCTGAGGGATAAAAGACAAAGACAGTGAAGACTATGTTGTGTAGATTAACAGAAACAACACTTTTTTCCTCAAAGAGAAGGTCCCTCTGAAACACCCTTTAGAACTCAGTAAAGAAATGTTGGGGTCATACAAAACAAGTTCTATGACAATGTCAGCTGAGCACTCAGCTGTGGCTAAAATATATTCAGGGGAAGCTATTATGGGGAAGTCATTACCTGGGAAGGGATAGAGAACTATGGGATGATGTCACTTAAGCAACCACAGAGTATACAAGTTCCTGAAAGTTTTTTTGCTCTCTGAGTTTTACTCCTCATCAAAGACACAGCAGAATTAGGAAAGATTGCAAAGGACCAGAATGAAGAATGTTATTTACAGAAATGTATGAAAAGACTATGACTGTCCAGTCTCATAAGAGATTACATGAGACAGTCACAATAAATATCTCTACACAACAGGGTACTCCAGGTCATAGAAAATAATCACACATTGTTTCTAGTGATGAGAGAATTTGTGTCATCAAATCATTTTATTGGGCAGTTGGCTTATAAAAATGCCAAGATTCACAAGGCCTGAAGTCCAGTTATGGACATCCTTGTCAGCAGGTGTTATGAATATCGAGCATTTACACAGATCCTAAAGACCACTGTTTAACTAAAGGAAGAAATATTCTTAAGAGTATTTTGATATTCATATTTGTACACAAATGTATAACCCGGGGCTTCACAAGTCCCCAAGGCACAACTCTGTAGGCACAGAGGAGTTATTGGGGCAGGATCACTACCCACTGGTGTTGTTTGTGTGCTACTTTCCCACCCTTCAACCTCAGAAGGGATGAGGAAAGGGAACAGACCTGGTCTGATTCAACACAGTCATCCTTATGCCCTTAATCTGCTTGTGAAAGAGCTTGGAAAGGTCTCTGGCCACCTCCAAGTCAGCAGAGTCACTTGCTCAGTGACCCAAACCTTTGCTTTCTTTCAGCATGTTGAGCCCTTGCAAACCCAACTACTTCCCAGAAAGGTGGGAGACCTGGGGGAACCCAAGGCACCCCTTCAGTAATGTTGGCATGAGGAGGCTTATATCTCAGCAAGCAAGAGAGATCAGGGCAGGTTTTCGTCTTTGTTGTAGAGGAGCAAACTCTCAGAGCTAGTTAAGCAGTCTGGCCAAAAACTTTGTGAAGTACAACAGTGCAGGAAGGAGCTGGACGCCAGTTTCCCAAGTTTTGATCCCATGCCTGTCTTCCTGCAGGTCTATGATACATCCATGATGCTCTGCAAGTAATTAATATCAATTCTACACTAAAATAAAACCAGCAGTGACTGAACAATGAGGATTCAGCCAGGAAATGCCTGTTCATTGACCTTCCAATCCACTTGCATGTGAAACCTAGAACAGACAGCAAAACTAATTCAGCTTCAATGCCTCTTACTCTGTGTCATCACTGGCCGCTGTCCTCTTGCTCTAGGTTAATATTCATCTCTGCTACCCAGGAGGTTTCTAGCTGTTTACATATTGAAATATTCTCCCTTTTATCCCTTATAGTGGCTTAATGTCTCATTCCCTCTTGGCTTCCCTGCATTTCTGATCAAATACTTCTCTATGTGGGACCATTTCAAATAAGAAACAGCTCTGACCAAGGCAACTGCTGCCTTGCCAGCTTTCATTTCCATAGATGATGACTAATGCTTCAGCTTATGATTGTAGTGGATTTCTGTTCTCTACACCAGTGCTTGGAATACTGATATGGGATTTTTAGTCTACAAGGTTCTCAACATATTGGTCCCATTAGGACCTCATCCGTGACTGATGGCATCTCTGGAAATGGCTCTTCTCCCAGCCACTCAGATTAATTCATGTTGTTGACTTCTGTTAACATGCCCTTGGTCTGCCCTGAGCAAATGACTGGGATCGGCATCACACCCTCCCGTCCTTGTGTGGGAACAGGCTACTCTCTGTCCTTTGGGATCTCCCTCAGTTCCACCCTTCCTCCTTTTATATCTTCCAGTCATCTCTGGAGCCACCAAACGACGATATTTTTCTGTGGTCTGAGAATGGCAGTGATGGCTCACCCAAAATGCTCATCATGGTGTGTGTGAAAGTTGCTGTTATGAAGAAAACTCCTGCTGCTACTGACTGCAGATCCTCAAACAGAGTGAAAGCTTCAAGGCAAGTGAAACCCAAAACTTACATCCAGAAAGCTCTCAGGGCAAGAACAGTTCTTAAAAATCTGAAGGGAAGACATGACAGGCAGGGGAGTTACGCAGTTAAGTCCTTCACAAAACACCTCTGATTGTTCTGACAGCTCTCTAAGGGCTTGTGGTATTTGCATACAGACTCCTGACAAATAGAATCATAGAATAATTTGGTTGAAAGTGACCTTTAAAGGTCATCTAGTCCAAAACCCTACCATGGACAAGGACACCTTCCACTAGAACAGTTTGTTCAGAGCCTTGTCCTACCTGGACATGAATATTTCCAGGGATGAGGCATTTGCTACCTCACTTGCTGCTAGATTCCATTGCCCAAAAATTCTGTTCAGAGACTATTTCCCATCCCATGACAGTAAGGATCTTGACAGGTTGTGTCCCAGGAAAGAGTGAGAAAAGCCTTGGATATATCAGGGTATCAAATCAAGTTTCTTCCTCGTATCCAGTGGAGCAAGAAGGAGATCCTGGGTCACTTGTGTAAAGAAGTTCCCATCCATACATGAACATTGTCACCTGGCTGTCCCTTGTGCAGGGTGTAACAGCTCAAGGCTCAGAGCTTCTCTGCAGAATCAGGTAGCAGAAGGTACCAACTTCAGATTTGTCTTTAGGGCTTTGATGTAATGTCTAATCAAAGCCTTGTCTGGAAGATATGAACATGTTAGTGCCAGCTAGCAGGAATCCTAGTAGTGTCCTCAGGTCTAGACAGTAGTTGAGTAGCAGTTCTGTCTGTCATGCCCATCACAACAGTGACAGACAATTACTAATGTATTTAGTCTAGATCTGGCTAAGCAATTTGGCCCAGACCACAGACTACTGTGTGGCAGAGCTGGGATCAAAATCTGACCCTTTGACCTCCAGCTGAATGCTTCAACCACGTGAACACATTTGTTGTGCTATTTGCTCTCCCTTTTCATGAACTTTTCATACCTAATTTGGCTCTGCTCATAAGGAAAAAAAATACTCCCTTTCAAATGCATGTTGCAATGAACAAAAAACATATTCATGGTCCTCAAACCCTCTCTTTTTTTAAGACTCTGTAAAATATGTTCTTTGGGTGTTTATTAATTACAAAGGTTGTGAGACAGGAATTTTAAGTACACTAATAAATGTATTCAGTTAAACGATGATACTGGGAATTTCATCCAAACAGGCGTTTATGCCATTAGATTACAGGAAAAGTTTTCTGAGACATGTGGAACAACTTCTGGGGCTTCAGCTATAAGCCATGAATGTGCTGGTCCCTCACACACTGTCTGCAGAACAGATAAGAGGGCCAGAAATACTGCAGCCTGGGCACCAAGGGGCTGCAGGATGGCTGGGAACTTGTTGTTGATGGTTAGGGACCAACAGATCCCCTAAATTAAGCAAGGGTTGGTCATGGGGCATCAACAGGTACAAAGAAGCTCAAGCAAAACAGGGAGAAACAGAGATCTGCAGAGCATGAAAGTTTTGGACGGTGAAATGAACATCCAAAACTGGAGCCTGGACTTTATATGCTCTTCACTACCTTGAGTAACGCATCCTTATAAGGAGCCACAGTATTTGGCATTTAATCTAAACACCTCCTGTCAGTCCTACAGATATTAACAAAACTTCTTGTCATCACCCTGGTGTCTGTCAACATGTTCAGAGTTGCATTTTCTGTATCTCCATGAGGAACAAGCATTGTGACACCCTTTTCTATGGCTTCCCACCAGGTCCCTTGCAAGTCCCTCCTTCCCTCAAGGGTTAAACTAACTTTAACAAATATCAGCTGCCAGTGGAGACAGCTTCATGTCTCCCTTCATGTAGCTGCAGAAATAGAGACTTTGAGGCATAATGTGTGCATGCTGCTGCTTCATGTCCTTGCAGGCTTCTGTCTTGGGGACTCCCAATCTATATGCCTACTTGCCCAAACTTGTTTGCTGTGGCAATTCCAAGCACCTTTTGCCTTCTCTTGGAAGAAAAACTCCTCAGAGGTGCTGTTTCAGATGCTCTCCCTTTGCCCTGTTCTTGCTCTCTCTGACTCTTGGTATTTTCCATCTGTGCTATTTCAGCCACTTTGCCCTGTGTCTTTCCAGCTGGGTGGGGCTAAGCTATAAAAGGGATCTGACTATCTTCCCTCGTTCCTTGGCACAAAGCCTTGGGCTATACACAGCTTGGCTAAATCATTCCATGCATTCCTTTTGCTCTGTAGTAAGAGCATAATTCATTGCAAAGGTCTTTTTCACCATGCCCTCCTGCGACAGAAAATTACTCTTTTGCAGCTGTCTTGACTCACAGATCTCGGGATGAACTTATCTCAAGCATCTTGTGTGCAGAGAGATTCCATGGTAGCATTTAATAATAAACAGATGCTGAAAGTGTGTGCAATGTGCAAGCAGCATGAAAATGCTTTATGTTCCTAGACAGACATTTCTACCCAGATCTTCCTTCTGCTGCCATTATCCAGTTAGAAATACATGGTTCCACCCAACTGCTCAAATGTCAGTATTTCATGAAACGTGCCTCAGTTACCATTTGATGGACCACAACCCAGCTGCCTTTTCCATTGCTGACTCTGATGAACCCGTGGTTTCTGACAAAGCAGACATGACCACATTGCATAAAAGCCATGTCCCACTCCAAGGATAAGGACTAGCCACAGTTTTAGCTTTCCTTTACAGAAACTTGGGAAGCAATAGACTCACACAAACTTCATCAGGCCAATCGTCTTTGAAAGAGGGTCTCAGGATTAAGAAGGGCATTTGCCTGATCTCTAAAGCATCAAAAGTCACAACTGTTTTACTAAAGGTGTTTGTCCTAAGGAGAGAGGCTTAGCCTTAGGGCGGGGGCCATGGGGAATCCTATTTCTGTCTCCAGCACATGGCTGTTGGCACTACATATTCATACTTTGTGCTTGCGTCTTCTCAGAAAAGCATTTCAATTCATCAGCTCCATACTGCAGCCCCTGATGATGTTTTACACTGTGGTGGCCAGCACATGTTTCTGTCTTTGGGTACATGTGGGGGCATCCTGGAAGGGAATGTGCATGCAAGATTTCCTGGGCAGTGCTGGAAGACTGTGCGAAGTAGAGGGTGAAAAGTTACAGAGTACGCTCATTCCTAAAGATAAATCAGCTTTTCTTTACTTGGGATGATCAGGGAGGTGGGATTGGGAATTATTTGGGGAGATAAATTTTAGGATTACATTGACAATCCCCATTTCCTGCTGTCAGAGAGAAATGTACGGACAAGGGAGCTAGAGTTTTCCAAGTGTTTTCACACCTAGTTTTATCTCCCAGAACCCTTCCATGCCAAAAGCCCATTGAAATCCTTTATTCCTTCCCATTTTCTAACCCAGGCTGGATATCCAAAGTCCAAGATGGCTAAAATTTGCAGGATCCATCCACAGCCTGTTTGTTTCACCCATCCTGGGAAAAGAACTGAGAATACCCCAAATTTGTCTGATCATTTGGACTGAGAAGTTATATCCTTCAGCATCTGGTGTCATAGTGAACATGGGATCCTTCCAAGAGTTTCACATCTCCTTCCTAGAAGATGACCGTGTTTGCTTATTCACTCACACAC
This sequence comes from Eopsaltria australis, assembly GCA_034509425.1. Lineage (NCBI taxonomy): Eukaryota > Metazoa > Chordata > Aves > Passeriformes > Petroicidae > Eopsaltria > Eopsaltria australis. The sequence continues at coordinate 674,624 of JAVTVJ010000034.1, forward strand.
CAAAGTTTTCTTGTGCTCAGAGTAGTAACCAAACATGTTGTGGAGTGGATACACATCATCTCTGTGGTCTACAGAGCTTGTTTACTGGGAACTTGGAAAGGACAGTACAAGAGCATGCGTTTTTGTTTTTCTGTATTTCAAACTTTAGACCTCAGCTAAATATTTGGCTTATGCTATGGACAGCTGTTGGAATGCAGCTTCTGGTCAGGGTGAGGGGGCACTGCCTTTTTTTAAAGGGTCTTATAACTGGAGAAAGAACTTTTTGAAAGAGCCTTTCCATTGTGCATTGGATGTGCTGGATGGTTCCCAGAGGATGCCCAAGGGAAACAGCTTTTCTCTAGCACAGTTAGAAATGCGACCTTGCAATTTGGGCAGTGGGTGATGACCTCGTTAGGAAAAGGACTCTGGGATTTTCAATGAGAAGCTCAAGCTAGGAGGGAATATTTTATATACTTTTTGATCATTTGCTCCCGGGCTTATAGATTATATCCTGTTCAAAGGGTCCATTTTTAATAAGCACAGAGCTCAAATTCCATTTGAAGTGCAGGGGATTTAGCATGGGCCTCTCTGCTTTGACAAATCTGAAACACTTAACACGTACTCAGTGTTCTGGTGACTTCAATGAGAAAAAACTTCTGGGGGTCTGCTCAAGTGTTGACTAATGAATTACAGTCATACCAATCCAGATGCTTTTTCCTCAACTCAAATCTGAGTCAGATTTCTTGTTGCTGGCTCCATCTCCATTTCTTTACTAATGTACCCACTGAGGTCTATAAAGTGCTCAGAATACTAAGAATTCAAAGATTCTTGCCTGAAGATAGCACTACCACAGATTTTGCTTCAATGATGCATGAAAAACTTAATATTTAGTATCAGACAACAACCTGCTTACTGATACAAAGAAATTCAGAAAAAAACAAGGTGACCTGGGAAGACACTTAACCACTACTTAGTTTTCTAGGCCTTGCCCCAGTGACAGTGCTTATGCTTGAGGGAAAGAGCGCTTCAGATAGCGCAGGATCTGTATTTATGGAATCATAAAGTCATGGAATCATAGAATAGTTTGAGTAGGAAGAAACCTTAAAGATTATCCAGTTCCACTCTCCTGTCACAGGCAGAGACACTTTCTGCTAGACCAGGTTGCTCCAAGCCCCATCCAACCTGGCCTTGAACACTTCAGGGATGGGGCAGCCACAGCTTCTCTGGACAACCTATGCCAGGGCCTCATATACTAAGATGCAGTTTAGTTAGTTAAGGAACTGATGCCCATGTAAGAGGCTGCTCTTGTGTGGCCTGATTCTGCTTGCAAGGAAGAAGGCAGATGCCTACAACCTGCTCTCCAGGCTGTAGCATAAATATGGGACTTGCATTTTGCATCAGCAAGTCTCAAAACACCTGGGGGAAAAAACATCTTTTTCATCCATCATCTTCAGGCAAGCAGGCCATGAACAAACACAGAAGAAGTCCCAAGGGCACCTGGCAGCACAGAACATGGTACCCAACACACAGTGGTGAGCACAACCCACCTGGCTACCTTGGTCTGAGGTTCTGCATGCACATAACCAAGAGCATCCATCTGCCCACCAGACCAGGATGGTGGTCAAAAGGCAAAAATGCTCACATTTCATTAATGCATATTAGATTTTTAAGGCTGTAACATAGATGAGGTCAGGATGACCTGGGAGGCTGGAAGATATCAGCATCTTCCCACAGTGTCTTCTTCAGCATCCAAGTTTTTATGAGTTTTTCCATCTAGGTTATATGTAATTTTGCACATTCTTTCGGTTATGCATATCCATGCTATGGGTCCTCCCAACCATGCCCAACAGACATAATATTTTCAACATCTTGGTGCTTCAGTTATTGCAACTTCCTCTACCCTCATTTTGATAAGTGCAAAATAAGGATTTTTAGAAAATAGTTTGAAATAAATTTAATCATCTCTCCTAACTTTGTATACCAACATAGGCTTCTTTTTTTTTTTTTTTTTAAGCTCATAATCAAAAATCAGATGGTTTTCTTACCTCAGGCCTCTTTCTGGTTATCCTATCTTTTTTTAGTCTAAAAGTTTGGATTTCACCTACAGTTGATGTATTTGCTATGTCCTAGACCTCTAAAAGAATCATATGTGGACCTGGATGGCATGTTTCAGTTCCTGGCAGTGTCCCTCTTGTGAGATTTTTCTCTGTACTTCCGTTCCCACACAGTATACAGAAAAATAAATCTTCTTTGCCCACTATTTTTAACTACTTGTTCTAGTTTTGCCATTTAGCCCTTATTTGTAGAACATCTCACACAGCCCTGATCAGAGATGAAGTCATCAGACACTATCAGAACCTAAGCAAAAATGACATGTTTAAGAAAATTAATTCTATTATCAATGAGGAATTCCCAATGAAATTAGTTATTTGTGTGCATAAATGTCTTCAGAAATACTGAAAGTATGCAGGTTATAGTAGATAAACTAAAATAAATATTGGACACCTATTTTTGCTGTCATATGGGGCTGGAGCAGAGAACATCAAACTGCAGAGGGTCTTTGTTATGAAGTTCACTGAAAGAAATCAAGATCCCCTGAGCAACAGAAGAAGGTATTGCCAACAGCAGACTGGACACACTGTAGATGTGTGAGTTCTTTTAAGACCCTCTCCAAATCTTTAAGAGGAACAGTTAGAAATTCTGAATCTGGAGATATTTTGGGATATGCGTATTTGTACTTTACTTGCATCATTTTTTCCCACTCATAATCTGACCACCTTCATGTTCCAGGAAAAAAAAAACCCAACAAAGCCCTGGTGCAAACAATTATCGCCCTAACAGTCAAGATTGTTTTAATTTACACCCTTACAGGACAGATGAGTTGGGAAAGAAGTCCTAGTCATAAATCTGGTGCTGCAAGAAGGGAAATTCCTGGGGAGTGAATAAGCACAGCAATACCTCAACTTTTTTTTCTTATTTTTTTAATGAGCACTCTACAAGTCAGTATCAACTAAATTTTTTAATGATTTGTCATCATTTTATTCTGATCAGGACTTCACATGGAGTGATTCTCATCTGCATGGACTTAGCTCGTATTGACTTTACCTTTCTGGTATCATGATGAGGTGACTTTTTGCTGGGAACAGAAAAAAGGACAAGATTTCACACCACCACCACCAGGCCCCCTACCTTGGGTGGGTACTGGTAGGCTGTGGTTTAAAACCTCATGATGGAGTGATCACCTTGCAGCCAGACAGGCTCCTGACTCAGGTGTGAGTTTGATTTCATAATCATAGAATGGTTTGGGTTGAAAGGAACCTCAAAGATCATCCAGTTCCATGCCCTGCCATGGCCAGGGACACTTTCCACTAGACCAGGTCGCTCTAAGACCTATCCAACTTGGCCTTGAACATTTCCAGGGATGGGGCAGCCACAGCTTCTCTGGGCAACCTGTACCAGGACCTCACCACCCTCACAGCCAAGAATTTCTTCCAATTTAAATCCACTCTCTTTCAGTTTCAAGCTGTTCCCCCTTCCCCTGTCAGTACATGCCCAGCTCAGAAGCCTCTCTTGACCCTTCTTGTAGGCTCTCTTTAGGATTCACCCATAGTTAATCCACATTTTTATCTGTCAGCTTGACAGAGAAATTTGTCCAATATAAATAGTGCTATCAAGGCTTGGTATGTCCCATTCCATGGAAGAAAGACTTTAAATGGTTCAAAAAGAAGCCAGCAAACTGTCCTGGAAAACACTACAGAAAACAAGTTATCAATACTGAACTGCAGATAGTCCTGTGCCTGACCTTTGGTAGACATATCTATATCTGCTGCTCAAAAAACATAAGCACAGCAGAATAGATTATCTGTGGAAGCCTGAGAACATGTTTATTGAAGGCAACATGGAAAATGTGGCTTCTTAAATGTCTCTCCATTCCCACTTGAATTTGTTTAAGGTGGAAACAGCTTCAAACTGACAGAGGGCAGGATTAGATTGGCTATTTGAAAGACATTCTTGGCTGTGAGGGTGGTGAGGCCCTGGCACAGGTTGTCCAGAGAAGCTGTGACTGCCCCGTCCCTGGAAGTGTTCAAGGCCAGGTTGGATGGGGTCCTGAGCAACCTGGTCTAGGGGAAGGTGTCCCTGCCTGTGGCAGGGGGGTGGAACTGGATGATCTTTAAAGTCCCTTCCCCCCCAAACTCTTCTACACTTCTATGAAATCAGAGTTCAAATAGCATCGGAACCACTTAGATGTGATACTCTACAGCATCGTATTTCATCCTTCTGGCTTCCTAAGCACAGCCTCAAATCAACTAATAAATATCTCCATCTAACACATTCCGGACCACTCCTGACCACCCAGGGCCTTGATAGTGAAACTACCAGCTGTGAGGTGGAAGTCACTCCCTGCATTCAAAGAGCACCAACATCAACCAATATTGTCCAGGCAGGAAGGTGGTCCCATTTCAAAGAGGGGGAAACAGAGGCATACACAAGGTTGGGATCAGTCTGACCAAAAGCATCCTTTGGTTTGAGTCACTCCGGGCTCTTCTTGTAACCCAAGGGAAGATGCTCTCGGGGTGCAATTCATCTTTTGGGAAGGCAGTGTCTAACAGAAATTAGATGAACCACAGCCTAAAAGTGCCTCCTTCTCTCTACTGACTGTAAGGGCAGTCATAGACGACTTAATCAGGTATAGATATTAACACAAATATCCAAAGTCATGTGTGAGGAATCACATCTTCTGTGGCTTGCCCAGGACCTGACAGCCATTTAGCAATTGCAGCAAAGTCAGAAGCTCTTCAATAAGATGATAAGACAAGACAAGACAAGACAAGACAAAATAAAATAAAATAAAATAAAATAAAATAAAATAAAATAAAATAAAATAAAATAAAACTAAATTAAAAATTTTAAAAATCTAACTGGTAATCTGATCTGAGGTCCCACAACTTTATCTGACTCAGACCCTGTTATTCATTATATTTACATCTCCGTAGCAATAGGAAATCAACACATTGTGGACAATAGGAAATGTAGCAACTTTCTGCTGCAATAGTATTGCCAGTCCCAGTGAAGACCCTGGGGGATCTGTGGGGAATCAGGCTCATGCTTTGTGTATGATGCATGCAGGTGATGCAATGCCTTCACACCCCACAATATGTCATACAAAGCATAAAGTGTGAAAGATTGACACACCATGAGTGGAAAACGTGACCCCCAATATCCTGCAATGGATGTTTTGTATTACTTTTTGTTCCCTAAGTTACTGCTGCTCTTCTGAGTTCAAAAGAGCAATGGAGAAGATGGACTGCAGGGGGCATATGAGTCAAAACTGGGTCCCTACAACCGTGTTAAGGTTTTCTGAGAAAAGTGATCTCATTCAGAGAAGCGTCAAGAAGTTTTCTGTGGCCATGGAAAGCAGATGTGCTCAGCACATTTGAAATATTATCAGCCTTGAAGTGTCTAAATATAGGTTTTAAGGTCTAATTTGAGGACATGGTTTAAAAATAAAGAAAATTCGGTGGTTTTTCATCCCTTGAATATCTACAGAATATAAAAGTTCTAGAGTTGCTTTTCAGTAGACTCAAGATATTTACTCAAAATAAGTTTGATATAATATCTGTTGTCCTGTTGTGTTTTGGGGAAATTTCATTTTAATTTTTTTTAAAATATCCATTATGAATAAAGTCTATGAATCCTGTCAAGATGCAAAATACATGGACTTATACTTTTTAGGTTTTTTTAATAATGAAGCAAGAATAAAAAAGTTGTACAAACATATGCACATGCCTTATTTCAAGTTTCAAACGCAGAGAGCACAATTTTGGTAAGATGTAATTTAACTCAGATAATTTTTCACTGAATGACATGCATTTGCATTCTTAATTTGGTTAAACATTCTGTCCTGTATTTTTGTTGGGAAATACTCAGAAGAGCAATGTGATGATCTGAAATTAAAAAAAAAAACAACACAAGAATCTCTCAGACTTTACCTCTATCCTCAATAGCAGCATATGACAGGAGAATGTTGTACCAGGGATATCACCCAGAGACTTGCACAGCCCACTGACTGTGACCATGGTCAGGGATGGAGCCAGGAGAAGTATGAGGAGGATCAAGAAGGATTGCTGAGCCCTGGGTGTGGTGGTAAGGGACTCAGGAATGCAGATAGTTTTCTCCTGGATGTTCCTGGTCTAAGGGAAGGGGTTTGAAAAGTCCAGTTGAATCTGGGGAGTCCACAGATCTTTACAGGACTAGTGTCACAGTCAGGGATTCAGATATTTAGAATGTGGGACTTGCTTTGAGACAACTGCTCTATTGGGGACTGATGGGGTCCTTCTGTCAGAAAAGGGAAAAAGCAATTTTGGTTATAGGTTGGCCAACCTGGCGAGGAGGGCTGTAAACTAAAGTTGCTGGGGAAAGAGAACCTCAATCCATCCCACTCCTACCAGTTTGATGCCAAGGCCAGCAACAGATGCCCAGAACCTGGAGAGGCATCACAAGTCAGCAGGAGAGCACCTGAAGAGCAGTACAAAGCTGTTTCTGCAGCCACTAAGTCAGCTTAAATGCCTCAGTGCAAATGCACACAGCATGGGGAATGCAAGAGAAGATGTGCACACACATGCAGCACCGTGAACTTACCAGGGCCACGGAGATGTGGTGGGATGGCTGCTCTGCCTGGAGTGTCAGGGTGGTAGGATACAGGCTCTTCAGGAAGGACAGACAGCAGTGGCTGTTGTCAATGACCAGCTGGAGCGCATGGAGCTCTGCCTGGGGATGGATGAGGATGAGCTCATGGGTCAGGATCAAAGGAGAGAAAGGGACAGGTGACATTGCAGTGGGGCTCTGCTACAGGCCACCTGACTAGGAAGAACAAGTGGATAAGGTTATCTGTAGATAGAGTAGCCACACATTCAATCCCTGGTTCTCATGGGAGACTTCAACCACCCCAATACCTGTTGGAGGGACAACACAGCAGCGCATAAGCCAGGAGGCTGCTAGAAAATGTTGATAATAACTTCCTTCTCCAAGTGATAGAGACTCCAAGGATAAGAGGTGTTATGATGTATCTGGTTCTCACCCACAAGGAGAGACTTGGTGGGGAACAGGAAGCTCAGGGGCAGCCTGGGCTGCAGTCACCATGAAGTACTGGATGGAGCTCAAGATCCTTACAGAGAGGAGGGCACACAGCAGACTCAGTGTTCTGGATTTTTAGAGAGCAGCCTTTGGTGTCTTCAGGGATCTGCTTGGAAACGTATCATGGAATAAAGCCCTTGGAGGGAAGGTGGAGCCTTAAGAAAGTTGTTAAATACTCAAGGATCATCTCTTCCAAGCTCAGGAGCAATGCATCCCAGCAAAGAGGAATTCAGACACAAACACCAGGAGGCCTACATGGATGAACAAGGAGCACCTGGGCAAACTCAAACACCAAAAAAGAGCTTTCAGAGGATGGAAGCAAGGAAAGGTAACATGGGAGGAATGCAGAGAAATTGTCTGAGCAGCCAGGGATCAGGTTAGGATAGCTTAAAGCCCTAGTAGAATTAAATCTGGCGAGGGATGCCAAGGGTAACAAGGAAAGCTTCTAAAGGTATTTTGGTGATAAGAGAAAGACTGGGAAAATGTATGCCTCTTCAAAAGGAGATAAGAGACTTGGTTACCCAGGATGTGGATACACAATGATGTTTTGTTTCAGTTTTCACTGACAAGTGCTCCAGCAGAGAGGAGGCCATGGAGATGCTCCAAGGTCTGGAGCCCCTCTGCTCTGGACACAGGCTGGGAGAGCTGGGGGTGTTCAGCCTGGAGAAGGGAAGGCTCCAGGGAGACCTTAGAGCCCCTGCCAGTGACTAAAGGGGCTCCAGGAGAGCTGGAGAGGGACTTCGGATGAGCGCCTGGAGGGCCCTCTGGCTTCCCACTGCCAGAGGACAGGATTAGATGGGATATTGGGAAGAAATTCTTGGCTGTGAGGATGTTGAGACCCTGGCACAGGTTGTCCAGAGAAGCTGTGACTGTCCCATCCCTGGAAATGTTCAAGGCCAGGTTGGACAGGTCTTGGAGCAACCTGGTCTAATGGAAGGTGTCCCTGCCCATAGCAAGGCATTGGAACTGTATGATCTTTAATGTTTCTTGCAACCCAAATAATTCTGTGACTCCATGATTTTAAATTTAATTGAAGATGCAGGTTTTGAACTCCAGGCCATGCTTTTTCTCTATTGGAGCAACAAATCAAAAGAAACATAGCTAACTTACCAGTTGCTTATTGAAATCCCATTAGAATTACTCAACAACCATTTATTTCTTCCCAGTTATTCTCTTGTATGGTCCCGTTATCAGTCAGGAAGGAGAAAAAAGATATATCTGATGCAGAAATTCAATTATCTCATTTTAGGATCAGCTATAGAATTTAACTATTTTTTATTAAAGTAAATGAGACTTCTATTGCAGGAGAGAGTTTTCAAAGGATACCTGCTGAGTTTCTGAGCTTGTGTATTACCTTCAGTATGATGACGCTTTGTCTGAGGCTTAGGTATTTTAAGTCAAATTAAGACATGATTACAATTTGCATCACTTTTTCCAAATAACCATGGGAAGTCCCCAGCTGTGAAAGTTTCACCCAAAAAAAAGTGATGAACTGGTATTCTTGTATTTGGCAAAAAAACCCTACAGACCATTTTAAAAATTAAACTCAAAATAAAAGTGGGGGGAGGAATGTGTGGTTTAAAACGATTAACCAGCCTACACTGTCCCCTCCCGGTAACTCCACAGTCTTGCTGCACAATCAGCTACATCCTTAAAAGAAACCTTACTTGGTAACAGTGGGACCACACCACACACCACAGCCACGATGAGACATCCTGGGCCTGATCCAGAGCAGGCTGGAGGTGATGGAAAGACTGTGCTTGCCACCTCAAGATGCACAGCACATTGCAGAGCCCACCCTCACTCACAGGGCTTTTGGAAGAGAGCTCCCAGGGATCCCATCTCTGCTCATCTCACTCACGTCAAGCTGAGTCAAAATTGCTAGTCATCATCTCCAAGGCATCCAGTATTCCTTCCTGGTGTCCAAAAGCTCCCAGATCCTCTGAGCAAACCCAAATTGAGCTCTTAAGCTGTGTATCAACTGCAGGCACGTGCAGCATGATCTGCTATGAGTGAACACATCTTTGGGTCTGATGATGTGTCCTGAGGCTCCCTCCCATCCCTTCTCCTCAAGAATGACCTGCACCCAGGTATTATCCCAAAACACTGTTGAGATCCCCTATCCATATCCATGAGATAAGAATATATGGCATGGCTCCAGTAGGAAAACAGAGCTGGGATCAAACCAAGTATTGCATCAAGCCCTGCAGATTAAAGTGTCTTTACTCCAACAGCCATACAAAGCACATCTACCTCCAAGGAATTACAGTGGCATCAAAACAGCAAGCAACAAAGTGAGCTGTACCTGGCTGAATGTGAAGTATGAAAATAAATCCTTAAAAGAGAAAAAGCAGGCAAAAATCTTGTGGCAAGTGTTTGCAACAAATGTGTCTGGCCTTGCTTTGAGCAATCTTTGCCAATTTGAGGCCACCATGTCAATGGTTTCCTTAGGTGACTTGCTCTCTTCTGGCCTTGTGGTGGGAGCACGCCCCAGGAAAATGTGGTAAGAAGGAACAATTTTATTTTCATTATTCCAAAGACTTGCACAAGATTATTTATTTTGGCAGCAACAATTTCTTAGGAAGAAACCATCACTCACTGACACATCCCACTGCAGACACATCCCAGATCTCCAGCCCTCTCACAGTTTGAATAGCAGAAGACCTCTCCTAGGCAGAAGAACTCAGCTTAGGACATCACAGTGTCCTTTGTTTAACCTTTTGATGCTCTGTAGGCTTCTACCTGTTAGTTTCTGCTTATTACTGACTGTATAGATAGAAATGGTATTTCTTTGTGTTCAGTTTCAGCCAAATTTGGAACACCATCTTAAGAAACCTGACCTCTCTGCAAAGCCTAATGTGACTCCATCCCATGCTCAAGGCTTCAAAATCCCTTACGGGTTTTGAGAATGAAGAGTTTAAGTGTTTATTGCCTTCAGACCTATAAATCTGTGAGCTTCATAAGCAGTTAATTTGGAGTGATGCTGCAATATTACACTTTAGCCCCTTTTTTATGAACAAGACCCAGTTTCCACCAGACACAGGCATGAGGTGTTCTCACAATAGGTTTGCAAGCAAGTACTGGTAAAAGTAATTAGAACGAAAGTGCTTTGAGGATGCAAAGGTCGCTAGGTAGGAGTGAGAGCAGGAGACGACGTCAGGCTAGGGCAGAGGAAATGAAGAAATGGAAGCAGTGTATGCAATGGAGACCTTGCTGCTGGAGGAAACATTGCATCATATCTCCAGTGGCATCACTTGCGGTGGCAGGAGCAGATTTGGGGGGATTTTTTACCCTCCAGATCTGCTGGCGGGGGCATCGTGGTGACTGAGACCAGCCTAGACTCACACAAACCTCTACCCACGCACAAAGGCAGAAGTGGGTTTTCAAGTATGTCTTGCCCTTCTCAGAAATTACTATCACAAATTAGGGGAAGATAAATTGAAATCGTTCTAAACCGTCTTAGGCCACACGTCCTCAGTAGCTAATTACAGCTGAGACAGCTCTGAAAACATCCGGGCTACCAAAACCCGTATCTGACACCAATACATGTGGATTTTGCCTCAGAACATTTAGCCAAACACTGGATTCAGACAACTGAGTTCAGGGGTAATTTGAGCAGTAAAGAACCTCTACGTTTTTTTTACCAATATTATGCAAAAACTGAGCTTAGCAACGGTCTCAAAAAATCTACTAGAATAACACATCAGTACAATTAGGATTTCACTGCTTTACAAATAAAGACAAATACACAGAATTGATCACTTTTGCTCATTTCAAGCCCAGCCTCTAACAAATCCTTGCTCTGCCACTTCATCCCTTCTCCCAGGCTTCAGGGCGGTGTTGCTCACACACCACCCAATATCAGAAGAGTCAACTATTCAGTGCAGTGAGCAGTACATGGGTGTCACAAGTGCCATGGTTGAAGTGACACCTAAGAACACATCCCAGTGACGCTGCTTGGCTCAGTTATGATCACACTCCTCCATCACTGCCCAGCTTCACTGATCTGCACAGGAAGAGGATGGGATGGGACTGGGCTCCAGGTGTTGCTGCAAGGACCCCACAATGTCCAGACAGACACTTCATTATCTCAAATTGTGCAAGGTGGGGACATCCCCAGGGTGTGCCTGTTTTTGGGTGCCTGCTCATTAACAGCCTAGAAACCACCACGAGAGGTGATACTGGTGCCTTAAAGAACCTAGAAATTAAACAACACACTTTAGAGATAATATTAGGCTAAGAGGTAATATAAAGACTGATCTTCACTGGAGGCCTCTGAGGGCCAGATATGGAAAATGCCTAAATGCCCAAATGCCCACCCCCACATGGGGTGAATACAGTTTTATAAGTTTAGCAAATGAGCATAATTGACAAAAATCACCAATTAGGAGCACAAGTGGTGAGGCAATTCCTCCCCAGTTCAGCCTCTTTCTACATCCTTCCCGCTCGGATGGGAACTAAACTTTGTTTTTGAGAATGTGTCTCAAAGAGCTGGTTTCAACCTTGGTTCCCAGGAATAACCAAGATAGGATAGGGGCCTTGTACCCCCCAGGCCTTGGAGGTCTGGAATGTGCTTTGTCTTTCTGCCTAGGGAAAAGGTAGGGAAAAGTCCTGGGACTAGCTACAAATACAGTAATAGTCTACAGAGCTACAAACATATGTGTAAAGAATATAGAGAATATATAAAAACAAAAATAATTCTGGCAACATTACACATGGATCTCAGCAGCTCTGCAGCCAAGGCACTCAGCTGCAGTGCAGCACAAGGGCACGAGCTGCTGTGTAGGTAAAGCTACAAATTTATGCCACCCACCTGCCCCCCAACAATATTGTTTTGTTGTATTTTGAGGCAGTCAAATCTCTCTGGGCTCCAACTGATCCTCCTTCTTGTTCTTACAGGGAATTGAAGAGGAGTTTATATGATAAAATTCTTCTCTCTGAGGATGGTGAGGGCCTGGCACAGGTTATCCAGTAAAGCTGTGGCTCTTCCATTCCTGGAAATGTCCAAGGCCGGGCTGAATTGGGCTTGGAGCAACTTGGTGTCCCTGCCCATGGCAGGGGGGTTAGAAAAGATGGTCTTTAATGTCTTTTCCAACACGAACCATTCTGTGACTCTATGAAACTCAACATTTTGCATAAAGCCCTGGAGTCAGAAGTGACTTTGAGAAAGGACAAAGAAAAATGTGTTGACCAGCAACCCCTACACATTATTCCCACACACCAGATAAGATTTGTATGTCAGTTTAAAAGACTGTGACATTTACAGATCACCATGCAGGCTTCCTGATAAATAATTTTTAAGTGGAATTTCCCCAGCTATTCCAGGCCAAAAGCAACACTGCAAGAGAGAGAAAAAGAACTTCATAAGACTTTACAGTGGTGAAATAGGACTAAAGGGCTGGAGAGAAGAAGACAGTGCCCTGTGTAATGGGGCACACAGATATCTATGTTATTTGCTGTGAGATGTATGCAGCATTTATAAGGCAGAAAGTGAATGAAATGGTGCTAAGAAAAGAGATAGGTCAACAGTAATCTTTTGTGTAAAGGCAGTCTGCAGCTTTGGTCTCTGTTGTGGAATGGGAGGCAGTTAGACATGGATTTCAGTAAGCACTCAATGCCCAGCTTTTAATGGCCACAACAATGCTGTGATCAGTTCCTGGATATGCTGGAAAGGAAAATTCCAGGATAACCAAGATATTGGTAAATGCCAATGAAGCTTGGATTGTGCTGGTTTCCTGGTGCAGCAGAGGAAGTAATCAATCTGCTTAGTCATTAGTAGTTATTTCTGTCCACATATCCACGTTGGATAACGTGCAGGACAGTGCCATATTGATTGCATTTTTTACAGACTAGGTCAGAAGGACTGATAAGTGCACCAGTTTCCCTTTATGCTTTGCCATGTTTACTTCAGGAAAAACTTTGATTCCCATGGACTGTACTGGTTGAATCTGGGGAACAAGGGGAAGAGCAACCACTGATCTAGAAACAAAAACCTAAGGCACTGAGATTGGACATGAATTAGAAATATTCATCACAGAATAACAATGGTTTGGGTAGGAAGGGAGCTAAAACATCTTTGGTTCTAAATTCCCTGCCATGGCCAGGGACACCTTTCACTAGACCAGATTGCTCCAAGAACCATCCAACTTGGCCTGGAACATTTCCAGGGATGGGGTTGCCACAGCTTCTTTGGACAACATGTACCAGGGCCTCACCACCCTCACAGCCAAGAATTTCTGCCCAATATCCCATCTAGCCCTGCCCTCTGGCAATGGGAAGCCATTCCCCCTTGTTCTGTCACTCCAGGCCCTTGTCCAAAGTTGCTCTTCAGCTCTCTTGCAGCGCTGGCAGGGGCTGTGAGGTCTCCCTAAAGCCCTCTTTCCCTCAGACTGAACACTCTATCTCTCCCAGCCTGTCTCCAGAGCAGAAGGGCTCCAGCCCTTGGAGCATCTCCTCTGGACTCACTTTGCATGGTCACTTACCCATTGAGCAAATTCCATTGGTGTGCAGGGTAATGATACATCGCTGACTGTCTCCCTCTGCTGCTTAACAAGAACCCTCAATCAAATTTTTCCCCATTTGTGTCACTGAAGCAGAGCCAACATTTCCTGACTGACACTGATTAATATAATCAACAGTCATATCTTTTGATTATTCCAACCCACTTATTCCACTCAGTCTGAGCAGAAATTAATTTCCCCCTCAAAAAGAGGCCAATGACTTCTACTATTATTTTGTTTCAGTCTCTATCCAGCCCTTCAATTTCTGTATGTGAGTCAATCCCCTCCAGCTGTGAATCTCAGCAAGTTCCCTGGCAAAGCAGCTTTTGTCCTGCTCAGCATTCCTTTGAGAGCATTACACTAAGGGAACAATCATCTTGCTATTATTCTTCAGCACCTCTGCCTTCACTCTGAATGTTAATGCAGACTGGAGGTGCCAGCTGGGGTGTTTGTAGACTGAAGTCCCTGAGCAAATTCTCTCCATTACTGTAAAACAGGAAAGAACATAAATTTGGTATAATCACATAGACATATCACACAGATATTGTGAGTCCTCTTGAGGACTTCACGGGTTTTGGATAAAGAAAGCCATCCCCTTAATATGAGTGGGATTCAAGAGTGGTGTGAGAAATGGGTGTGGATTAGGCATAAATGAAGTTATGGAGTTTATAAGATTTAGCCTAGGAGACAGTTTTGTGTCCTATATTGAAGATAATCCCATAAGATATAAATAATGGAAATTTCACAGGGTCAGAGGGGTGGGTGGCACTTGGTTACGTCTGGGCTGGACCAGGAAACAAAGTTTAAATAAACAACTTAAAACTATGAAGAGTCAGACACTGCAACTCTGAGGTCCTGATCCTGAGCTCAGAAGAGGGTGTCTCTTTTGCTATCAGACAGTCCTAGTGGTGCCTTTAGATAGACATTAACTTAGACACATGGAGAGACGTCTGCCTTCCCTGTTGTGAAGCCAAATAAATGGCTTCAGAGCCCCATAGTCCTTGCCCCTACAAGTGCAGTTTCTGTTCAATCACTGTGCAAATTATAGATGGGCTGAAGTCTTAGGAGAATTTTTAAAGGTTCATTACTTTATTAGTTCTGTTTATCTTTCTGTTTCATGGTGACAGCTGAAGTAATCCCAGACTTTATGAATAAACTCAGATCTTCACCTGTGTTTAGTTAAAGACCATGAGGTACAATTATTTCCACAAACACAGCTTGTCAGGGGAGTAATACACCATGCACTGTGCTGGAAATTATGTTGTCCACATTTGGTGCCCAGTGAACCTGGTGGAAACTTAAAAATGCTGGCAGCAAATAAAGAAAGCAGCTCTTTATTTTTCGTTCTGCCAAAATCTCAGCTGAAGGTTTGTCAAGAGGTCACCAGTCCACCTTTCATCACAAACTAGCTGACTCTGAACTTATGTTGCTTGTTTGTTTGTTTGATTTTCCTAAGTGTCTGATAATCCATATAAAAGACCTTAACAGAGTGTTACTGAACAAGTTTCAACTTTGCAAATAGAAGCAATAGAAAAACAAAGCAAACAAAAACCCCTCAATAAATCTCTAGTTAAAATGTTGCATCTGAGCAAACTACTGGCATCGGTTTCTGCTCTGGGCCGAAATTTTATCCATCCCCCAATAAGCCTTTGAGCCAAAGTCTATTTTGGCCAAGTATGGTTTCTTCAGGAAGGTCAAGCCCTTAACCTCCAGTCCTGCTTTTGCTGGCAGCCTGGAGTCTGAATATTTTGGGACAGATGCTCAGGGCTGTGGATCACTTAAAAAATAGGGACCTCTTTGCCTTTCTTGGAGTTAGTCTGAAAGACATTATTCAAAGCTCTTTTTGCTGCATGATGGATTTTTCATTTTAGTTTTAAATCAAAAGATCTGTTACCTATTTTCTTGCTGTTGGTGAAAGAAACCACAAATAATTTTCTCCTCACAAAAAAAAAAAACAAAAACAAACAAAACCAAAACAAAACAAAACACCACCACGAAAAAAAAATATTAAAGATTGAGACTATGGTCCTGTATGGGACACTTAAGAAAAGACTGTGAGAGCATGTAACAACCACAAAAAATTCAAAGTATTCAAAGCAAATGAAAAGCCTCATAACCTTCATCCAGGAGACACTGTCTAACAATTTGTGCTACACAACTTGGCCATTCACCCAGCTGCTGTCCTGTGCAGGTTGTATGGGTGCATCAAGGTGGTATTTCTAATAATCTTACTGGGGACAAGGAGCAGAAGAATTTACATCCTGAATGAAGCAGTGATCCAACAGAAGATTACACTTCTAAGTGTAAGTTAGTTAATGCCTGGATGCCCAAGCTTGCTCCCCAAATACATACCTGGGTGTGGAAGGAAAAGGGATTTTTGGCAGAAGGTCACTTACTACGTGCATCTTGAAATGGTTGGAGTGTGAGATGGGCATTGGGGAACAGCAACAGTAGGAACAGGCAGCATTTCTTGCTCCTAAATGTGTGTAGGGAGGAGACACAGCTGCACCCTTGCCTTTACTCTTCCTGTGCTGGTTTCCCAGCAAGAAAACCTGCATGCACGTGTGAAGAAGGAGCTAAAGTGCCTTCCAGCAGGGCTCTGGTTGAGGTGGTTGGCTCCAAGTTTAGATACTTTGGTAGACAATCAACTCAGATGAAGTAAGGGATCCTCTGCATTTAATGTAACTTTAGTTTTCTATTAAGTTTCTGAAATTAATTTATATCAAGAACATGAGATGAATTTGCAAAAGGTTTTTCTTTTCTTTCTTGAACTTGGGTACCCATCTTCCAACTGGCCTGTACCCAGCACACCTGTGTCTTTCTCGGGTGCTGTGTCCTGTTTCTGCTAAGACCAACGACCACTGTTCTACCAGAGGGTTGCTTGGGTGATATCAGAGATGTTGGGATTGCCTGGTCCTTGATAAGACAGTCTGAGAGGATCTTGGAATATCCAGCTGAGTGCTCAAGCCATCCATGCACTGAACCAACAGTGTCTGAGAGGGCACACGCTGCTCCCATCCATGACATGACACATGAGGCAGAAGCAGGAGCTTCCCAAGAGATGGGTGTGCTTACAGTGCCTGCCTGCCCAAGCACAGTAGCACAGACCCCTGTCCCAGCCAGACCCAGCAGAGAACACTTATACATCCTAGAATTAACAAGGTCAAAAGGAGAGCTGAGGAAGGATCTGACTCCAGTTCTGGTGAGAAGATTAATTTGGGAGGAAGGGAAGAGTTCCAGATTCCTGGTCTCTTCACATATGTTCTGCTATTTTCTCACTGAAATGGTGTTTCATCTGGATTCCCTTCAGCAGTCACAACACAACACAGACCTTCCCTTTCCTCAACCTCTTCACCTGTGACCATCATGGCAAAGACCTTCAGGCATCGTATGATGAATTCAGGAAATGACTGTCAGCGGTAGGAAAGCTGCTCACCAGCTTTCTGGGGCTCTTTAGATGGCTTAAACTCACGATTTCCGAAATAAAAAATAACCTAGGAGAAGACAACCACAAGATACCAGGCAGAGGAACACATATACAATGCTATGAATCCTGTAAGAAATCTTAGGCCTTCACCACTTAGGCTGGATGAGGGTGGTGAGGCCCTGGCACAGGTTGTCCAGAGAAGCTGTGGCTGCCTCATCCCTGGAAGTGTTCAAGGCCAGGTTGGACAGTGCTTGGAGCAACCTGGTCTAGAGGAACATGTCCCTGACCATGGCAGGGACTTTGGAACTAGATGGTCTGTAAAGGCTTTTCCAACCCAAACCATACTGTGATTTTATGATTCTAAGCATCTCAAATATAATTTTATGCTATTTACTCATAAAAGCATGTTTGAAATTAATATCTGAGTGTTTACTTTCTCTGCACAGGAAAAAAATAACAAACTTTGAGATGTGAATCTCTTCAACCGAATTACTATTGGTCTCACTGCACCTCATTGTAATTTTTTCTTTGTTCTCTTTTCTATTACTTTGAACAATAATTCTCACACTGCAAAGCTGTAAAACCAATTTTTTGGCTGTCTCACAGGATTCTTGTCCAGAGAACGGCAACAGAGCTGGGGAAGGGTCTGGAGCACAACACCAGGTTGTTTAAAGTCCCATCCAAACTGGTTTACTTATGCTTCTCCTGATGAAGAAACTTAAATCTTTCCACACCAGCATTTCTCATGATGAAGAAAAAGATCTTTTCCACCAAAAATGTTTCCCCAGTCCTCAGATGAGAGACAAAAGAGACCCTTTCTTGCAAAAGAGGCTGGGAGCCTAAGAAATAGCTCATTATGGGTCTAATTTCTCTCAGTAAGGATGTTACCAGTGACAACTTCTGGCTCCTGGAGCACCCCACCAGTTTGCTCACCAGCCATTTATTGCTGTTGTTGTTGTTGTACAGACACCTGCACAAGAAAAGCAACCATAGACACATTCTTTACCTTATCCTTACCAAAAATGGGATTCATTAGGAAAAAAACAAAGTCGGAAAGCATATTCTTCTGCTCCTACATGAGAATGTGCCCTGTATCATAGTTTCTCAAGACATGGTGTGCAAAGCCACATCTACTGATGCATAAAAGATTAGGAATGATAGATCCTTCATAATATGTTCAGTTTAAAGGAAGATGGAAAGATGCAGCTTGGTCTCCAGGAATTTGAAGGTTTGTGGTCCAAGCCAATTTGGAGCCTTTTTTCTAGACAATCAGAAATGAGCAAAGACTGTCCAATTTCTGAAGAAATTGTAGAGTATCAAAAAACTCTAGAAGATAAGCAAATACCTTGTGAAAATTAATATCCAGTATAGTCTTTTGAGCATCTACTCCAGTAAATTAAACACAATGAGGACTCAGACTGTGCATCAGTGTCAGTGCTGCTAAGCTCCCCCTGGGATGCCTCTGTCCTGGATGAACTAAACCCCTCCTCAAGTGCCACTAAGCACAGTCTGGGAAGTAGCACAAGATGGTCAGACACCATATCTTGGTGACAAATAGATTTCAGGGAAAGGGATAACAGAAATTCCAACATGCTTTACTATCTGGGAGGAATATAGATGTCATGATAGAGTGGTGCCTTGTTGCTGCTTAGATCAAACACAATACACACAACAAGGCCTATCACCATCCTAATTCTTTGCTTTTGCCAAGTGAACACCCTTTTTTGGCACTTCAGAAATCTGACTCAGCTGCACAAAGCCGACAGTGACAAAGCTGAAGGTGCAGCTTACATGAACACAGATTGATACTGCTTCTCGTGCTGTCTTGGTTTAAAAGACAAACGTCTGCCAAAGAAGGTGGGAGCCTCCCTTGGAATGGAGATGACCCCTTTCCTTCTGAATTATTACTACCTTGAAATTAAGAGGTTTTCAGGTAAAGATACAGGAAAATGAATAACCGTTATTTACCAGTATGTATAACAAGGCAATCAAACAACAAACAGCACCAGACCCCCAGTCCCAGCCTTCTCTGGGCTGTGGAGCCCTTTCCCCTCCGGTGCAGTTCCGCTCTCAGCCGCCAGGGGCGCTGGGGGCTCCCGGCCGGGCAGGGCAGGTGCGGTGATTCCTCCGCGCCTGCAGGGGGCGCTGTGCTGCACGTGGGCAGTGGCGGGCGGGCTCGGCAGAAGGGATGGAAAAGGGGCTTCCTTTGCAAACCTCCAGGGGGAGCCGATCCGGTGCCCCCTCTGGACGGCGAAATGGGCACAAGCAGCAAAAGCTGGAACGGCAGAGGCGAGCAAAATCCTGGAGTAAGAAATGAAATGTATAAAACTCCACAGCTGTAGCAGGAGCCACAGGGCGTCCAGGCCAGCAAGGGGTGCGGGGGTTGCAGTGTAGCGAAAACCAGCCTGAGGAAGCGGCAGAAAGCCATGGGGCTGGGCAGCGGCAGCCGGGCTGCCCCTCAGCAGCTGCCACACTGGCTGGGGAGACGTGTCCTCATGAGCAGGGGAGGGAGTTGGGATCCCGATCTTTCCCCTGAGGCTCCCAAACAGATGGCAAGGGTCCTTTCCAGTGAGGCAGGGTGCCACTAAGGGCCCCGATCAATGGCTGCTCTCACGAGCAAAGGCTCGCCCATGCCAGGAGAAGCAGTACAGGGCCGGGCTCTGGCAGCAGCAGTGAATTCTCCCCTCCATGAGCAACAGCTTGACCGTCCTCTGATGCTGAGAGTGAGAGAGAGGAGTCCAGCCCAGCCTCTCACCAAGCCACCCAGCCAAAATCTCGCAGTATCTCTGCCCTTCCCAAGAGAATGCCCCTCAGCTACCTTAGTGCAGCCAACTGCACTACTCCCCCTTCTCTCTGGCTACTTTTTTTGTCTCTCTTAAGTAGCGGTTGTTGCTGTCTTTTAGCAACAGATGCGAGAAAATTCCCTGAGAGAAAGAAAACTGAAGGAACAATCTTAACCTCCAACGAATACAGTGAGTGCAGCCTGTTCCCCACAATGCCAGTGGATCAGTGACAAAGCCAGAAAACAAACTTAGGATCTGAGCCCCAACCTGGTGTCTCCAGCAAACAAACAAACACTAGAAAACCAAATAAAGAAAAAAAAACCAAAAAAAAACAAAACAAAAAAAAACAAACAAAAACCAAGGTAAGAATTTCTCGTAACTTGTGCCTGGAAATGTGGCCGAAGTAGCTGTGGATAATTGATAACAATATAGACACAAAGCAGACCCATTGTCCTGGTATTTGTTGCCAAGAATTGTCTAGCAACTCAATCCAAACTGCTGCAAGGAGGGTGATATGGGAAGGGACCCTAAACACATTTCACAGAGGATTTGGTTTTACATGTGTTGTTTTTTCCCCCCACAAACAACAGGTTTGTGACTTTAATCTCTTTATTTTTAGTTGGAAGTATAAGTAGGTAAATACATGCTCTGAGCTGGTATTTTAGGCAGGGAGGTTTAATTGTATATGTGTGCTAATTGTTATGTTTCTGTACATTATTGATTTTGGACTTGCTCCTGCACACTCGTGCACTCCAGGAGAATAGTTTGTTTGGCTGCTGTCACAACCACTCCCTGCTACTACTCTACAAACTGCTCAGGGTGGGAGTTTCCACACCTCCCACATCCACCTCCTGTTCTCCGCTAAAAAAGTTGGAGCCGCTGGAAGCTACCAAATAGGTCTTTGGAGAGAATGCTCTTGTTTGTCTGCAGGATGAGTGGAGGAGAGACTATGGCCACGTAGGTTGTCCCTACACTACACTGGCAAAAGGCAGCCACCAAGACAGTCAAATGAGACACAGGCTCTGCTGTTGCTCTGCTTTTGCTTCCTTTGCTGCAAGAAGCGATGAAGTCAGCTATACCAGCATGGAAATTGGCTGTGAGCTTCACCCATCTTGCTAAATTACTTGATGACTTGCATCTCGCTGCCTCCAACACATCAGAGAAGATGCTCAGGATTCAGGTTGGTAAGAAACAGTCTTTCACTTCCTGCCTGTGTTGTAAGTCTGCAGTCACTCAAGTAGTTGTGCAAGCACTTGGCCCCAGTTCCAAGTCCCACAAGCAGCATAAGATTCCTCAGTCATGCAGAGGTACCTTCTAGGACATCCTTGCATGGGAACATTTGTTGAAGAAAACTTTATAATCTGGTAAATTTGCATTGAACTTGGAATGTAGTGTCGCCGCTGGCGAGGGCCGGACAGCTGCCCACCAGAGTTTTGGACAGCAACCTAGCGGCAGCTACGAACGAGTGTCCCTGACCACTGCAGGCCCAGGTTCACTGTCATCGGGCCCTTTACGTCCCTTGCCGCAGGCTGTGCCTCCCTGCAGGGTAGACACTGTTTCCGATTAGAGCGGGAGTATCTCAGGAGGGATCTTTAGCCCCGGAATAATAGAGACACTGTATCTGAGGTAGATAGTACTCTGGGCATCCGGGATCTAAAGACCCAGAGCTCCAGTAGCACCAGACTTTTATTGGGGAACACAAACCAATCACATACAGGCTAGGGGGAGGAACAAGGGAGGGACAAGGGAACAAGGACCAACCGGGAAGGGAAAGGGGAGGAGAAGGGAATACAGGCAGGGGTATAAACCAATTATCAACCGAATAACAGAGAACAATCTAGAAACCAAGGATGACGGACAGGAGATGGGCAGGTGGCAGGACAAATGGGGAGAGGGCAGCCAACTCCTAGGAGACCCAGCCCCCTTCTGGGGCATACTACTACAAGCTCCACCCCAGGGGTGACCTTCCAGAGCCTCCTAGGAGAAGGGGAGGGAAAAAAGGGGTTTTTGGGGGCCTGAGCCACTGCCACATTGGAATCTTTAAACAGCACTCTCCTGATTCCCTATTTCATTCTGACTTCCTGAGTTAAAAGCTCTAGGTAAATACCAGATTTTTTTATAAGCACTCAAGTTCAATTCCAGACAATTTACATGGTTTGGGTAACATCATCAAATAGAACACAGTATAAATAATGCCAAAAAACATAGTGCAGATAGGTAAACAAATTACAAAGGCTTGTAAAATGACTTGATTTTGATTAAAACCAAGAATGAAAAGGCAGACTAGAGTTCAGTCTTCAAATGTCTGGGATAAGCTTGCACTAGCTGAAGACCTATCAACCAAAGTGTTAACATGCTTCACTTACTTTCTAGACTGTAAATCAAACTAATTAATCACCACCACCCCAAGCAAACAACCTCCTCTAATCACCCTGTCATTACAATACATCTCTGTAAAATTGCAGATGCTCAGGGACATCTTATAAACAGGATGTAAGTGAATGTCTATTAAAAAAATTAACTGGATTACTGCAGTTGCTAAATATTATTCTGAGTTTCGTAATACTATGTGCTTTAAGGCCAACATGTGAAACAGCAGCTGCTGTTAGAGGAGTTTGTTTTTCTACTCATAATCAGATTTTGGCTTGTGAAAGGCTCTTATTTTTCTACTCTTTTTTTTTTTTTCCTGGGAATTGTTGCACCAAGCACAGGCATAAAAAACCAAACTAAACCAAAACCAAAACAAAAACAAAACCAAAAAAAAAGGCAAGGGAAAAAGAAAAAAGCTGTCTTCCTGAATTTTTATAGGTATCTTTATTTTTGTCTTTAATCCACCCACCTCCCCACTCATCAATTGCTGGTAGCTCTCTTGTGTTACGTTGGTGCTCCTGGAGACAGCTCATTCTCTCTGCTTTTTTATGTTGCTAAACCAGGAAATTTCTCAGATCCTGTGTCCAGCTAGGTGCCTCAAACCAACTCCTGGATCCACATCATGGTGCTAATTTTTATCTCAGGTTTGTGTACAAATTAGAGCAATATAAAGGTGGAGTGTTCTTTTTGACACATATTACTATACCCAGGGGAGAGAGCTCCACCAGTCCTGCCAAGAGAAGGGTAATAACCAATTCTGCATCAGCTGCCAGGATGGAAAACCTAGACCAGGACGTGGCTTTCCTGCATCACTGCAGCACCCTGGAGGTCAGCTGGAGGATCTACTTAACTCACAGTTAAATAATACAG
This sequence comes from Eopsaltria australis, assembly GCA_034509425.1. Classification (NCBI taxonomy): domain Eukaryota; kingdom Metazoa; phylum Chordata; class Aves; order Passeriformes; family Petroicidae; genus Eopsaltria; species Eopsaltria australis. The sequence goes on from JAVTVJ010000034.1 coordinate 697,687, forward strand.
CAAGGGGCAGACAGGTCAACATAGACAGGGGAGCACAGGGAAGCAACAGCCACGCTCAACAAAAGCCATTGAGGTTTCTGCAAGGTGTAGATTTATCTGAAGGGGAATTTTATCAAGAGTAAGGCACAGAATTGAAAGGCACAGACTTGTGGTTTTGGAAGTACACCTGACCTAGTGGGAGGTGTCCCTGTCCATGGCAGGGAGTTGGACTAGATGATCTTAATGCCCCTTCCAACCCAACCCATTCCATGATTCTATGATAAGCAACAATGGCCACATCCAGGCAGAAGCAGTTGGCTTCTCTGCATTGGAGAAGACAGAGAGAACAATGTCTTTGACAGAACAATGTTGAAGAAGGTGTCCCTGAACATTTTCCCACAAACCTTTCTGCAAGGGCTCCTCTATCTCTTATCTTATTCTGTGTACTGGTGTTGGGTTGGGTTATGATTGTGATCCTCCATGTTTCCTTCTATCCTCCTTCTCTCCTGAAGTATTTCGTCCATGCTTCTCCTTCCATCCAGCCATGATACTGGGCCTTGGCACTGAGTTTTGATCTCACTTCCCCCTCTATCTCAATACAGGGACCTCTCACTACTAAGACCTGCATTTCACACACACTTCCTGTTCCCAGAAGTGAACACATTTTCCTTCCAGATCCCACCTCTCCACTTTGTGTTGACTCACAGACCTCTGACTCTTTTTCCTCCTTTTCTGTCCTTGGTGCAGCACATCACTCACGCTTTTCTTTTATTTCCAAGTCCACGCTTTCCTCTTGGAGACCAAGAAATCACACAGTATTCAATCACACAGTTGAAGTTACAAACACAGCTGTCCTAAGACCTCTCCTTTTCTATCTGCACTACTCCCCAACCTTCATAACTGGAGTTCTTCCACCCAAGACCAAGATTCAGACTGTTATTTCACAGTGCACTGGCTTATCTCTATCTTCTCATCTAATTTCTTTTTTTATCTCTTCACATTCTTGGCCTTGTGCCTTTGCCCTTTCTCTGTGTTCATCTGTCAAATGTCCTTTTTTCTTCAAAGCACTGCTTAAAATTCAGCTCTCCAGACAGCACTCCTCTTTTCTAATCACTGGCAACCTCACGTAATCCTTTTGATGAAATATTTTCTCATGCCCTGCCGTGTGATAAACTTGACTACTTTAGATTTCAAAGTGTCCTAGACAGAGAGTATGTCTTAACGTGTAATCTATAAAATACTGTACACATCTAAGGTACCCTACAAATGTTATCTAATAAATGGAACTAATTGCATTATGTTTATGATCAGCTATAAAAGGATGAGGAAGACCAGCTAAGATGTGAAGTTAACCATTTAAAGCCTAAACCAAAGAAACCAGTGACATGAAGACATGATTAGGCTTTAAGCTGAAGGCAGGTAGATTTAGATTGGATATTAAGAAGAAATTTTTCCCTTTGAGGGTGGTGAGGCCCTGGCACAGCTTGCCCAGAGAAGCTCTGGCTGCCCCATCCCTGGAAGCATCCAAGGGTGGGTTGGATGGGGCTTGGAGCAACCTGATATACTGGAACATAGGGGGTGGAATTGGGTGAACTCTAAGGTCACTTCAAATCCAAACCATTCTGTCATTCTATAACTTTGAAGCAAGATTTCACTTTGTGGTATAAAGACATTTTTTTTGCATTTGAGCAAAATGCTGAATTTTGCTTCAGGGCTTCCACTCAGGAGGAGTTTGCTCTGAAGCATGTGCTCAGATCTGTGAATGAGCATTTCAGGTTGCATTGCATGAATTGCAGTTGTTGTGTTAACAGTTAAGGTCTTGACAACCAGATGACCAGGCTCTGACCCTGTTTGGCTTACTGGGAGAGTTGTAGCCCATGAAGTTAGGCTACTGGGACCATGTGTATTGCCATAAGTCGGGAGAAAGGGATTAACAAAAGATAAAATAGGCTTTTGAAAGTTCAGAAGAAGCCAGAATGACCTCCAGTTCCTTCATAGTCACCAAACTGGTACCTCCTGACCTTCTATGTAGTGGGAAGAGCATTTGGGAATAGAGCAAAAGGCAGCATAAAATATTAAAAAAATAGTAGAAGCTCATAAGCAGGTTTCAACCAGTATAGCTCTACTACCACGAGCTTGGACTGGTTGATGCACAGTCCCTTTGAACCCAGCTAAATCATCTTAACCCAACCCTGTAAAACACTTTATCTCATATCAGAACTACAAACACCTTGGACATCACTGCATGGTTGTATTTGTACTTCTATGGATTTTTTAGTCTAACACACAAACTTGGGCTTGAATTAAGTAGTAAAAGTTATAGATAGATAATCAGAGAATCTCTCTCTATATAAATAACATACAATCTAATAGCAAAATAAGGCTAAATTGAGCACAGCTTCCTCTGAGGAGCAGATAGTGTGGGGAAAGCCCTGGAAGAGGATATCAGTTGGGTCATATTCTTCAGGCATCACCAGGAACATTGCAAGGAATTGAAGAATTGTGCTGGAAGAGAGTGATGATTTGCCAATTAAAAGCTGCTAATTAGAGAGAGAAGTTGCAGGGCCCTGTAGAGAGCTGCTGAGCAAGGACACCAGATGAGCAGCAGCTTGGGATGTCGAACTGGCCCAAGGAAAGACACAGCAGTTGGTTAATTACATGAGGAGGGTTGGAGACTAAAGAAAAGACTCTAGAAGATGCATTTTTCTATTTATGTACTTTTAATTTTGCCCTAAGTGCCAATAGTATCCATGCGACTCAGAGTCACAAATGGATTTTATCTTTACACTACTCTGTGGAGAAGGTAGATGGCCAAAGGCTCGGGGAGCCAAGGCAAAGAGCAGAGCAAGTGATTTATTAGCCTGGGGTCACAGAGATTCTGGTGATGCGAGCTCTTGTTAAGCCTCTTCACCACAAAGACATGCTTTTCCCAAAGGAGGGAACTGATCAGCAACCTACTGGTGTTTATTTGAAGAAAGGCCTGAGGATGAGGAAAACACTAATCATAGAGTCTTTAAGGTTGGAAAAAAGCCTCTAAGATCATCGAGTACTCCGTAAACCAGCACCACTGTGTTCACCACTAAACCATGTCCCCAGCTGCCATATCATAGAGAAGTGTCACACACACACACAAAACCACAACCACCTTGTTATCATAACAGTTTTCCACTGGAAAAAGAAATACATCATTATAAATGTGCCAAGCTGAGGCGGAGCTCAGACTGCATCATACTGTTGTGTCTGCTCATGAGAGACAGTAGCAGGATGGGTCCTGATGAGAGGCAAGATTTTGGTCTACTGCAGCCATTCATGTGGGTTTTTTTCCGTAGGCTGCATGAAAAGCACTCCTGCATACTTCTCAACTTGGAAGCCATGGCTGGTCCAGCTGCGTTTCCCACCATCTGAACAGTTTGGTGAGGTTAACACATTTTCCCCAAAACAACAACACTCCCTTGTGGCTTTAAGACTTGCAGTTCAGTATCGATACAAAACCGACCATTGCTAGGTGATGTACCCATCATTTGGATTCAGCACAGTCTTCCTTGCTTCAGTACAAGCCTTTTGTGCTCAGAAGTTCTAAGTTCATCTGTAAAAGCAGAGTATGGGAGACAGCAGAATATGAAATTAAATGCAGAAGCATAATTTTTTATTTAATTTGACACAGAATCATGGAATGATTTGGATTGGAATGGACCTTAAAGAATATCTACTTCCAACCCCATAATGAAGAATTCATTCTCATAGTGAAGAATTCATATTTATAATGTCAAAATACATGGCATAACCAGATTAAATAATTTGGGATTTTCTGGTATTAACTTGATTTTTTGGAGCTATTTCTTTTGTCAAGAGATTATGAAGAAGACCAGCCTGCCACCATACTCAAACTGCAACCTAAAAACATACTAGGTATTGTTCTTCACAGGAAACCATTTGGGCTGTTCTGGCTTAGGTTTGCTGTGACACATCTGCATGGGATTGTTTACACTCCTGGAAAACAAGAGGGAGCTTGCAGCGTGGCTGGAGAAGCCTGGCTACATTCCTAGAGAGCTGCATGCAGGTGGCATCCAATAAAGGCATCTGACCCTTTGATTTATCTTTACGTCAATAATTGTGTGTTTTCGAGGGGAACAGAGTGAAATCATATGTTGAATTCAAAACTCACATACGTTTTCTGCCAGCAAAATCCTTCATCATTCATAAAAGAAAAACAGAAACATACAACATTATGAGCTCATGTTTCAAAAATGTAACATCCAATTAAACAGGTCAACCTTTTCCAAACAACAACCTTTCTTCACTTCCATTATAATCAAGTTTTTATTATTTTGGCAAAGCTATTTACCTTTTCTCATATGAAACAATGAATTCTGAGTAGCTGTACCTGAAAGCAAACAGAAATTGAAGCTGTGGCAGAGAAACCCATGGGAATTCAGGGGGGACCAGGGATAATGGTTTTAAACTAAAAGAGGAGAATTTTAGGTTAGAAACTCATTTCCCAGAGAGTGGTGAGGCCCTGGCATAGGTTGCCCAGAGAAGCTGTGGCTGCCCCATCCCTGAAGTGTTGAAGGCCAGACTGGATAGGGCTTGGAGCAACCTGGTCTAGTGGAATGTGTTCCTTCCCATGACAGGGGGATTGGAATGAGATGATTCCAAAGGTGCCTTCCAACCCAAGCCTTTCTATGGTTCTATGAAATCCAAAATATAATTGGCCTTTAGTTTTGTGGTTTAACCCATCCACACTACTCATAGCCCTGAGCTACTCTTTGTCCTTAGTGCATTAGAAATTGCAGTGACTCCTTGCTTTTTTATTACACAAACAAGCAGTATCCTACATAGTTCAGAAGGGACTGGTGTTACCTGACTAGTAATAAAATAGTAAATAATAGTAACAGAAAACTAAATCTGTGAGCTAATATGAGACTGTAAGGAAAAGGAAGCAGTCTCCCTGGTGACTCCTCTCTGATGAGAAGATGAACCAGCACAAGGCACTAGCATTAAGAGAAATTTTTCAAAATGTTTGTGAAAGAGCAGGACAAATTTGAACACCCCACAATAGCAAAGTGGGGACCTTACAGCCACAAACTAAGAGGAACAAGACTGTAGCCAAGACAATATGCACAGCATGGAACATGTTATGGACCTCTGGAGGCTGGGTCCCTGACAAGCCAACCAGAAGATATCTACACTAAGCTCTCCTGAGTTGGAAAATTCGTTTTGGTATCAAGAAATTAAATGCAGAAATTAAATACCAAGCAGCATTTTTGGTGATACTCCAACAGCAGCAGCAATAGCAAGTGCTATTTTAAGTTGCTATTACAAAACATGTCTGGCCAAGGGAAGCAGAAGACAAGTCTGATGGACAAGTCACACCTGAAAGACACACACCAGAATTTCAGGAGTGAGACTATTCTGTTTCATTGGGCTTCTTGCACTGGTCTCGTGGAAACTTGGGATTCTACAAGAAATATTACAATCAGCAGGATGGGTGGAATATAACAAAAAGAGGGCTCAAATCACAAGACTTTGAATTTTCATGAAACACCAAACCAAAAAGTTGAAACATAAATTAGAAACAGATTCTTAAGTCTGTAAGAGAAACAATCACCATTTTCCATAGGAATAAAATCTAAGCTGTCCAAATGCATTCTGGTGTTTCCATTGCCTGTTATATTCCAGGGTTCATGAGTGAGTTCAAAAAATAATGCAGGAGCTGTCATTGCTTTAAGGGATATTATCATAGGATGCAGCAGCAAATGGGATGTCTGGTAATGGGGAATGTTTTTGCAGTGTGGGCTCATATATTTGTGGAGGACTGTGTAGCACCCTGCCAAAACACAAGGAGAAGGATGAAGACATGTTAGCTTCCTCGAGACACCACAGGTCCTTGGGGGTCATTATAATGTCTGTCTTTGCTTTTGTACTGATTAATTTCATCAGATCTAGGACTCTTGACACATCCCACGGGAGAGTCGTAATGATTGCATAGTTGATGTTACCACATCTCTCAGTGACTGACAACCTGAAGTTTGCAAGCTTATGTGTCATTTCACCCGCTGAGCTCACTGGGCTACAGAAGGCGTTCTCTTCCTTCCTTCCTGCTTCTCAATGGCCCCATGAACTCCACTGACCTGTGCAGTATCTCATGTGTCTCTCCAAAGAAAATGTGCATGTGTAACACAACATCAACACCTTGATCTGTGTCATGCAGTCCACACAGCCTCCTCCAAATCATAAACCACACAGTTGTTTAGGTTGGAAAAGATTATTGAGTCCCATTGTTATGCCAGCACTGCTGTATTCACCACCAAACCATGTTCACATCTTTTGGATGCTTCCAGGGATGGTGATTCCACCACTTCCATGGGCAGCCTGTCCCACCCCACAGCAAGCCTTGGTTCTGTGAGGCGGACTCCAAGGCATGGAAATCCAGATCTTCTAGGCCTATGGTGAGGAAGCTGTCTCATGCTTCAGTCAGCCTAATCAACTAAGGAATTTCTTGGCAGTTTCCAAGGGGAACTTCATTTAGATTTGACCTAAGAGCCTCCGTTCCTTACATTACTGCTGTCCTGCTAATCTCTAGGCTGTAGATTACTGCAATAAGTCTAGGAAGAAAAGGACAGAGAAGAAAGGAAAGAAAAATAATGAAGTCCTTTGGAAATCACACAAAGGATACCCTTTCTGCCTGAATCAAGATCAAGAATGTGATTTGTAATGAAAACAAACCTCACTCTCATAAAAAAGTTGTTGTACAGGAAAAGTGATTTCCAGTAGCTTTAAGAATGAAGTTGGGTAATTTAAAATTTATTTTCTAGGGGTGGAAGGTAAGGAGAAAAGAGGTAATGGGGGGCATAGTCCACCTCAGTCAGGAACTTGGTAACTTCTGGAGTTAAGTTTTGCAAACAAGGGTACCACTACCAAATCAACCATCTAGGTGCAAACCATGGCTGTATCTCACCTAACATGAGCTGCAGCTGCAGCTCTCTGTAGGGGATTTTGGTAGTTCTCCTCCAGTTGTCCTGCTGGCATCTGTACACCATAATTTCCCATATTCCATCTGTACATATCACGTACATCCAAATCAAGCAATTTACCAGATCAATTCTTCTACCCAACTTTTGCAATGGGACTAAAGCTCTGGGGCCAGAGTTGTCCTTGTGCCATCTGCACTTGGATTGATACAATTTAAAGGATCCAGATTACATTTACCCTCAAATTTAAAGTTTGCAACCCCTGTTCTTCAACTCCAGTTTATTTCAGCTTGAGGTTCCTATTTTATTTCCAAACTATAACTTCCCATAAAGCACCTATTCTAACCCTAACCAAAAGTAATCCCAAACCCTGTGGTACTTTCAGAGTGGCTGATCAGATGAGGCAATTACTCACTGAGTCCACGCCCTACTATCAAACTTCATAGCAATTATTTGTAATACAGCTATTTGATAACAATTATTTGTAGTAAAACCTTATCCTGTGTTCTCTGTACTTAGCAAGCTCTGCTTTGCAACATCTTCCTAGGTTGTCTTAAGGTGCTTTGGGAGATTTTTATTATGATTTTGGTCTCCGCAATTCTGTTTATTGCAGAACTCATGCATGCCTCAGGACAAACTCAGGGTGTTGTGATCCAGTTGAAACTCAGAAAAGCAAAGCTAAGTCTCTGTGTATAAACCAGAAAGAACTTCAAAGGTTCAAAATACTCCCAAAAATGAGATTAAAACCAAACAAGGTTAGATGTTGGTGCCAAAAAATGGATGTATTTTATTTAACAGTAAAACATGCCGAGAGAAAGAATGAGGAAAGAAAGAGAAAAAGAGATAGAAAAAGAGGTGTGTGTGGAGGGTGGGGGGATAGGGAGAGAGTGACAGGGTGGAAGCATGTCACCCATCCAAGGCTCCCAGTGATGTCTTGTTGCTCCCCTCCATCTGGTCTGCTGGGTGGTGAGGGTCCCCTGTCACGGTGCCACACACCCTGCTGTGCCACGCCACCACACAGCAAAGAGTGTAGAGCCCAGTGGATTAATAGACACTTTGGGGCAGGTGGGAATGCCCGTGTGCCCCTCTAGCAGGGGCCAGTTTGACACTATCCCTTGCAACACTGAGGGTCTGTTGCATCATCTCTGGTGCTGTGGTGCAGGGTCTGGGACCCTTTGGGGGGCTGTGTCACCCCCATTCTGCTGTGGATAAACCTTCCCCCAGGAGAAGGGCCCCTCAGCTGGGCTGGTCTGCACATTGGAGAATGGGCGTTCACTGCCTCTAACCAGGGGCTTTTCAACACACACCCAAAGCCTCTCTCCCTTCACCCTTTGGTTGGAGGGTCTGTGTGAGCCTGGCAGCTGATAGCCCTGGGACTGTCATCTCCTCCCTGAAGGTGCTAAGTTTGTGCTCTGTGAATGTCCCCAGTTCCTGAGTTGTTACTTTATCTTACCTCCATCAGCAAATGGTCCAGGGCCTCTCTGGGAAGGGCCTATTCAGAGTGGTGGTATTCTTTGCAGCTTTTTAAACACAGTTCTGAAAGTTCTTAATGAAAATGTTTAAGTCATAAACCATAATATTTCAGAGGGAAGCACAATCTGCAATCAAATGAGTATGTGCATCCTCAAGGAATGGCTCCAGCAAGGCTCCACCCTGACCAAAATCCCTGCTTCACAGGGAAGGCAGCCCTTCAGTTCTCAAATTACTCTTTCTGGGCTTGCATGTGTCACATTTACATGGTAGATTTGAACAAAAAACGTAAACCAAGAGCTAAAACTGGTCCGTGGTCACCTATAGATCTATATTTTATATTTTCATGAAAAAAACGAGGCTGCATAATGCTCAGTAACAGCTATTACATCCAGCTGTAGATTGATGCAGTTGGAAAAAACATTTCTAAGCATTCAAATCCTTCTCTGGACACCATTTTAATATGAAGAAATACTAGAAAGTGGCATCTGATGACAGTGTTTTGTTAGTACCCTGTGTCTCTGCAGTCCAGAAGTGGCTGCAGGGAGAATTGAACAAGTTGAAGTCTAGAGAGGAAAACAAATATCCCTATTTCTGGGAACACTGCAGCTACAACACTTTGTTCTCACTAAATTTGTGCTTCTTCCTTGTGGTTTGTTCTCATGCTGTTGTGAGCCTCTTCTCAGACCAATATAGTATTTCTACTTCATGTCCAAAACAAACCAAGAGAAAAACCAGAAAACACAGCACATACTAGGAAAGAAGAAAAAAGAATGCGCGGGTGGTCACTGGAAAAGGTTGTTGAGTTCCCATCATGCTAGGTTTCCAAAAACCCAGCTGGACACGGTCCTGAGCAGTCTGACCCTGCTTTGAGCAAGAGGGTTGGACCAGATGATCTTCAGAGGTTCCTGCCAACCTCAGTGATGTGTGGGCACGAAGAACGGTTCCCAGCTCTTTGCTGTATGCAGGCAGCATCCTTAACAGCAAAAACAGCCTGTGCCACGAGACTTCCAGAGCCTTTAGCTGGCCTCTGGTAAAGCCTGACATGAAGGAAGTCATGAAGTACTGGAGATCTATGAGCCTCTGTGACAGTTCTGGCTAAGAGCTGTGGACCAGCTGAATTATTACCATAAAAGACAATTTCTGAATAGTTTGCTCTAATGAGTAATAAATTAGTAATAAATCTTACAAGTAAGGATTATTGAAGTTTTAGTAAAAGTGCCATCAAAAAGGAATCATGCTAGGTAGTTTGGGCATTCAAGTGACAGAATTAGGTAATCTTGGTTGCTTCCTTCCAAGTCAAACAATTTTATGGAGTCTAAATCCCATACGTAGTCCATGAGAATCTGGCTAATGTGCCTACCACTCTGAAGAGTTCAATGATAGCCCAAAAAGCCCATGGTCCTAATCACCCACTCCCAGTTGGGTGACAAGAATAGTTTTTCTAAATCCATTTAATAAGGCAGTTACAGAAAACAAGATCACAGAAAATTTCAAAATGGCTAAAACCCTTTCTGAGCTGGAAAGCTGATGAAAACACCAAGAAACCAAAAAAAAAAAAAAAAAAAAAAGCCTGAAAACCCCTGTTTTTCAAAAAAGAGGCCAAGGATTGAGCAAAACTAAAATCCTAAGAAGTTTTGAGTAGGACCAGATCTGGAGTATTTGTTGGATATTTCTAAAAGTTATCACAGAATCACAGAATGGTTTGAGCTGGAAAAGGACCTGTTTCAACCCCTTGCCATGGGGGCAGTCCTGGGCTTCAAAAATGATTCAAGAACATTTGGTTACTCTTCAGTCCACAGTGCTTGAAAACTTAATATCTTTCCTGTACCAAATAATTCAAAGGCCCTTTTCTCTAGAATTAATGAGCAAGTTCCCAGGAACTGATTTTTCTATTTTAACACTTCAGCAACTTTTCACCAAAGTACAGTGAAAACACCACCCCCTGGAAATCTATCCAAGGTGACCAACCATCTCCCCGTGCCAGTCATGGCTCTACATGCCCCAAAGTACCATCAAATTCTCCCTTTTCTTCCCAGTTTAAATCCTTAGCATACCAATGCCACTCGCAATTCATTGCCAGGATTGGAGATACAAGGCCACTAGATACCAACGTGCAGCATCTGTGCTGATTGGAAAGAGAAGACTGCAAAGGACAGAAAACACTACAACCCTTGTCAGTCCTAGTTCATTATCCTCAATCTTACTATTGATTTTTTTTTTTTTTTCAAGTTTTACTTTTTTTTTTTTGCACTCAAGAGTGTCAAGCTCCTGGCACAGGTTGCCCAGAGAAGCTGTGGCTGCCCCATCGCTGGAAGTGTTGAGGGCCAGGCTGGACAGGGCTAGGAGCAACCTGGTCTAGTAGATGTCCCTGCCCATGGCTGGAGGGTCAAACTGGATGAGTTTTAAGGTCTGTTCCAACCCAAATAATTTGATGATGATACTCTGCCTCTATACCAGACTGAAATGCCCCAATGACAATTTCTTCTTGCAAAGGAACCCACAAATACAGCTAAAGCTACTTCTCCCCTAACTTTCTCTTTGATAAGTTATGTTAAGCTCTAAATTTATCAAAAGGCAAGCATTTCTTTTCTACTGGAAGAAAACAGGTTCAAAGATTCTCAGGCCAGACTTTAAGTAGGGGAAAAACTCAGTTCCACAGTGTGGAAGGAAACTGTTAGCAAACATTCTTCATGGTTTCCTTCAAAACTTAGGGAAAGGAGCTCAGCATAGACACACAGGTGCTAAACATACTTTTTTTCCCATACAGGCAGACCCCAAAGCAGTATTTTTCTAGTTCATTATCCTAAATTATGACCAGAATTGAATGTTGCCAAGCTGAAACCATCTGCCTTTGCATGCACCTGTGGGGATGCACAATCACCTTCACCTGTGAAATCATTAGACCTCAGGAACTATTTATGCATTAGAAACAAAAGGGTATAGTCTTAATTAAAGATTTTTCATTTTTAGAAGCTTTTAGATATGTGTTGAGTTTTTTGTTTTGTGGGGGGTTTTTTTGTTGTTTGTTTGTTTGGGTTTTTTTGGTTTGGTTTTTAAAAATCCCATTGATTTAGACACGTGTTCTGTTCAAAGGGCTCTAAGGGTCCTTTTTCTATTTTGCCCTGAAATTTCAAAAGCTTGTTTTGTCAGTGGGAGAAAGACTGAGACTGAAAATATAGTCAACACAATGGTTTAGCCCTTCTAGAAAACACAGTCTTCTGTGATTCCCTGCATCTTTAAAGCACACATATATTCCCCCTAGTTTCAGTACTTCCTCTAACTTAGTTCACTTTCTTAGCATCCTTTTTTGAAAATTCATGTGTGTTACTGCAGTACCAGAGCATGTTCATTAAACTCCTGAATTCAAAGCGACTCATTAATGCCATTTCACTTGCTCTACAATTTATCCACAGTTTCCTGGTAAGATACAAGCTTACTGCCTGCTAATTCTGAGTACCAAAAATTATCACCACCATACCTACTCTTTCTTCTACTCCAAGGAGGGATGTCAAATTAATTTCAGGAATGAAGATGCAGCTTATAAGGGACATGGGATATGCAAATATTATTTTACATACTGATGTCTTATTTTTAGCAGTTTGCTGATATTTATAGGGCTGTGAGAAGTGGACACATGGCTGCAGGGGAATGAAGCATCCCAAGGGCAGGTAGGAAAAAGCTGCACATCTGCCAGGCAGGACAAAAGAACCGGCAGTGATGCCTGGAGTTTATGCAATGGAGAGAAGGCCAAATGCTCCAAGCACCTCTTCTTACTGTCACTATCAAAAAAAAAGTTAAAAAAAAAACCCAAACGTATTTACCCTACATTTTAGCTTATCTTATCTATTTCTTATGTGTAAAGGTATTCATATGATGAATTGCTGAAACAGACAAATTCCATAAAATAATCTGAAGAAAAACACACTGAAATTTGGGAAAGCAGCAAGAGAAGAGTGTCAAGAATGAACACTCTAATTAACAAAGTTCCTTCTAAATTTCATACATCACCCCTAGACATCCCCACCATATGCTTCAACTTCCCAACCTGAAATCAATCACTTCTCACAGAAACACAAAAAGCTTTCAGGTGCTTTACAACTTGCTGTCTTCAAAGAACTGTCAAATAGTCTGTTTTAGTTGTCCATACCTTTGCTTCAGTCAAGTCTAAGAGGCAAACAAAAGTCTTACACAAAGAAAATACCAGAATAAACTGCACCAGAACTCAACAATGCATTAGCTGTTGAATTCACCTTAGACTATTTCTTGGTATCTATTTTTGGCTGGGGAGAGCATCTACCTTCACGTAAAACTGAAACTGTAACTTAGGGCAATGTTCTTAGTCATAAATGCTTAAAAAAAAATCTTGCTCTCTCTTATATTCTCATGGCCTTCCAGTCCTAGATATGCCAGGGACATTCAAAGCACTGTAAGAGCCCAGGTGACAGCAAAAATTTGATACAAGCCAGAAGAACTGTGTGTGTCACCCGCTTTGGGCCTTTCACAACTGGGTGTGGAAATACAGACCATTCCTTATGCTGACTTATGCAAAGCACAGCAGACTGTCCACTGCCAATAACATCAGTATTAAGCCACTTTTTGTCATTTTGCAGCAAAGTGGAACTTTCACAACTTAGAGCATAACTTCTTCACTTTTGTTGACTGCTGTGATTTCATTAAACAAGATTAAAATTGTTATCAAAACCTGAACTACCTACAATGACAGAATGGCAGGGTTATTATTTAACTAAAGAAAGAAATGGGGAATGTTTCATTTATAACATATTATTCTCTTCAATCCTGAGCACTATGGACAGCAGAACCCAAACCAATACTTATTTCAATACAAAGGTAACACAAAAATCATTAGTTTCATAACCCACTATTCCAGTATTTGCATGTCCAATTTATCAGGACACTTCTCCACAATTATAAAATACATTATTTTGGAACTAACGCTGATGGAAAAAGAAAAGAGAAGGAAAAAAGAAGTATACGAAGGTCCTGGTGACTTAGTTTATACGACAACTGAGGTTAGAGAAAACCAAGAGCCCCCTCTAGGGGTTACTCCGAGTTCTAACATAGGCAGATACTCAGGACAGGTAAGATAAATAGTTTTTAGGGTTTGTATTTTTTTAGTTTGAGTTACTCCAATTCGAATTTAACCTTAACTACAATATCAACAGTAAAATGATAGCTTAAAAAAAAAAAAGACTGACGCAAAAAGCTGTATTAGACTTTGGATGAAATCTACTTACAGTACTTCAGCACCAAAACATGGGCAGTTAGGCTTATACATGTATATACAATTAAATGATATGTCAAAGTCATAAAATGCTTAGTTATTTATAATGAAATCTATACAAAACAGTTAAAAACATGGTTTTATATACATTTTGGAAAAAAAAGTATTGTCTTGATTACCAGAATGTATTAAAACTGGTTCTCTTGTCCTATCTGAACCCAAACCGCTCTCTGTGACTTGTAACTATCACAAAACCCCAATGTATTGCTTTAACAAGCCAAGGCATAAGGCTAATTTTGGAAACCTACCATTGTATACACAATTTAAGCTTTTAAACGCCCCAAATGGTCAACTTTAAAAACAGCATGTAAGAGTAAAATATAGATTTTGAAAAGTCTTAGCTCACTTCTAAATTCTCGAGTTCAACCTGGAAAGATGTTGAACTATTTATCCCCAATTTTGAAAAACTGATTAATAGCAAAAGACACCTCCTTCTTCCTGGTTTGCACAAGAATTAATACAACTGCCTGTTTCACAGGAACTTTTTCAACAACTTGTCTCACTTTAAATTTTGTATTTAAATAAATAATCAAAGGTTAACTAGAGTAGATGAGCATTTTGTGTGCTTATGGCACAAAGAAATGCCTCATCTACCATTACCCTATTTTTTGTAAAGCACGAAAACAAAACTCCACTAGCAAACCCACTTTGCTACCAGTTAGTAGTTTTGCTTATTTCCAAACACTGACAAACAAGAATTTTAAAAAAATATTTTAGGCTTCCGAAAAAAATTTTTAAGTGAGCATGAGTGCAAGAAAGCTAACCAATTCCAAAATTCCTGGTGCTTTTCCAGCACTGTCAGAGACCTTTTTTCTCTCACATGCTATTTGAAAATATTTATTAAATGTTTTCCTTTTTTATGGTGTTTTGCTCAACAGACACAGCAAAATAATGATCCCTTTTCACTTAAAGCTGTTTCAGTATCTGGGCAAGGGCTTCAATAGCATAAGCTGTAGAATTCATTGCAGATTTGTTTTTAAACAGGCGTACATTCCACTGTCACAGGTTTACTAAATCTCAGTAATTACATCTTTTTTTTTTCCAAAACAATTTTTAAGATGCAGCTTTTGCAATACTGTCTTGTTAAAACATACTGATGCTTCAAGAGTCCAATGAACAATTCTAATAGGAAAAGTGCTCTAAGACATCACAATAGAAGGGCATCTTGGATACTCAAAATCCCAAGATATTTTAAAGTGCACTCCAGTGTCCCTATTCCTTAAGATTGTTCAGCAGAACTTTGAGAGGGGCTGGGCTCAGTGCCATCCTCAGTGCTACTGTCCACATCTTGCTCCACTGCTGTCTCCTCATCATCGAGGCGCTGACTGGTGAAGTTGTTGAGCTCCAGGAGCCCGCTGGGTTCCACCACCACATTGGAGCTGGAGTGACAAGGGATGGAATAGTGAGGGATAGTCTGAAAGAAAGAAAATATTTAAGTTCAATGTACAATTTTGAAGGTAAAAGCATCTCTGCAAGCACAGGGATTAGTGGAAAAGGGACTATTTGGTTTCCAAGGGCACTTTTTCCTAAGTAAGGCTTCAAAGCACCCTTTCACTGGATTGGGTAGTGAATGGTGAAATTTGAATAATCTTGCTCTCCAGGCAGTGATCTTGGCCTTTGATCTTCCCTAAAGGTTTGTGACAGCATAACCAATGCCCATCATCCACCGTTGTGCAAACCCAAAGCAGAGATAATATTTTCTTCAGCCTGATCTTTTTCAGACAAGACATGCTGATAAAAGAATAACGTGAGTTAGAATGACTCACAAGGACCATCGAGTCCAACTCCTGGCCCTGCACAGGACAACCCCAAAAATCCCAGCAGGGAGTGCACTGTCCAAGCACTCCAGGAGGACTATGTTTTTTGTATACAACAGACTCCAAGCTCTGGCCCTGCTCAGAGCTGCAGCTCAGAGTCTGAGGAAACACAATAGCTATTTATTTCTAAGATTATTATTAGTGCTATTATGTTATTTACTTTTGCTTATACTTTCATAGATTAGAAGCTAAATCTATGACTTTATACAACTGAAATTCTGGGCAGTATTGAACTTTTGAAACTGCTTGTAGCATGCCACAATAATAAACAGTACAAATTCTCAAAATATACAGGTTTGAAGTAAAACAGAAATCTACCTTTGTCTATTTAAGGAGGACTAAAAATGAATACAGAATTGGTCATTTCTACAAAAGAGAAGTGAGCCCCAGTAAAGACTTCACAAAGTTGCATGAATAATTTGAAACCTCTGTAACACAAATTGTTTCCCCCATCAGAAGCATCTTCACTGTAACACAAGTATGATACATAATAAAACAATTTTAATCCACACTACCATTTGTGTGAACATATGTCATGCCCACTTGTCTACAAAGATTCACATTATACCACCTGGAAGACTTAAATACCTCCTCAATTGACATTCTCATTTGACAACTTATTACAACATAAACCATCATATTTAAGGCAGCAGAATCAATGAAAATATCAAGCATAGGAGTTAGGAAATGATTCAAAGCAATTAGGCTAAAGATCAATAGTAATTTTATATCACAAATGGGAAGTCTTATCCTAAGTGAAGTTAAAAAGCTTTCTTCTGATTTCAGATCTTATTTGCTGAACTTTTCCAGTAAGCACAACCCACCTAGGTCATTAATTTTATACTCAGAAACAACTTTAATAGATAATAGATTCTAGAAAATAACTCCATACTAAGTGTTGAAACAGTTTTAAACATTTTAAATGAAGTACTTGGTGAAATGAGATGAGTTTGGTTGTTTTCTTAACAGAAGAAGGAAGACACTGAGGACAGAGTGAACGACATAGTGCTAGAGAAATCTGAGCCCAATTAAGAAGAATTACATTTCAATGTAGCAATTGATTACAAGCTAAGAGTAGAAATAGAACCAAAACCTGGGGAATAAACCCACAAATACTCAAACATCATTCAGTGACTATCACTGCATCAGACATGTGTTTGCCCTGCTCAATCTTTGCCTTATTTGCTCAGTCTTCTCTTACCTGGACAACAATTTCTGATGAGCTCTCTTCAGCTTTCTTTTGTGATATATTCTGAATGTGTATAAACTGGTTTGTTGTAGGTATTCCTTGTGCATCGAGTTTCCTCTCTGTTAAAGTAGGACCAACAGCAGGAGGACTTGAGCTGGATTCTGTGTGTGTCTGTTGCTGGGGGATGGAAGGTGCCGTCATCCCTACTGCAGCCACCCTCGGGCCCTGGGTACAAGGTGACGACTCTGCTTCACTAGCAGCTTTACTAGTGGATGTGGCCTTGTTTGGGGGATCCACTATCGTATGTTCTATGTTTGCATCAATCTGAGCTTCCACCATAGACACTCTCAATATATCTGCTACTGCTGTCTCCGTGGATGCCTGCATGGGAAATAGGCTGGTAACCAGCAATGCCAGTTTGGGCACAGAACTGCCACCTGCTACCTTTGAAACAAAACAAGGCTCATGCCCCTCAAAAGTTAGCTCTGTAACAGTGGATCCTTGCATTACAGTTAGATGTTGCACCTGAAAATCAAGTTTTTGTTGTGCATATTACAGTTAATATTTCTTTTATTGAAATCCTCATCAGTATTTCCAAGGACAGAATGGCACGAACAACATACTTGCTATTAGGAAGACAATTGAAACTCAGTGTTTTAACAAAGGAATTAGCAATGATAGGGCAACAGTTAATTGAAGCCTGGGGAAAAGCAGCTTTTTAGGCTGCTAGATAAGGATTGTAGCAGTATAATACCACAGCAGCCTAATTTTCCTTTGGTATTTACAGCCCCCTGGGATGTTTGCTAGCTTTCACGTCTATTCCTGAAAGGACCAAAAAAAATCAGCACTTTTCTGGAGTTAGTTAAAATACATTTTTTTCCATGTTCCTCAGTCTCTACCTTTTTCCCTCCCAAGGAAAATCAAATTACTCCTGTACATGAAAGCCATATAACTTCAGGAAGATGTAAACTACAAAGAAGAGGAACAATGGAGAGCCTTAGGAGACTGCAGTGTATTCATATTTATTTCTATAGAAATAAGAAGTGCTACGGGAATGGAAATTACTAATGTGTCATTATCTAAAAATTAAAAGAAAATAACTAGGCACAAATTCCATGCACCAGTGGTGGCTGAAATTAATAAAAACTGTCCAACAAAACACGTTCGTGAGCTCTATGGATTTTTCCCCTATAACATGTGCTTCTCTCTCCTAGTGTCAACCTTTTGATGGGGTAATTGCTACCAGCGGAATGAGGGATTCTCTCTTGCCAGGACAGAACACTGCTACAGCGACAGGGTCAGTGTTTTATTTTTTTCCTTGAACAGCGATGTGTATTTTGCATGCTATCAATATTCCGTTACCTGGCTTGCTGGCTGTTTCTCTGAAGAGGCAGGTAGCTGCATTTGACTCTGGGGGGGCTGGGGTTGCACGTAGATTTTTTGTGCCGTTGGTGCCTGTTGCAGTTTGGGCAGCTGCTGCGTGGTTTTTACTGCAAGCACCTGTACTACAGTTTGCTGTGGCTGCGCCACTAAGGTAGGGAGTTGCCTTTCTTTGGCCATCATATGGTGGGGGGGGTGCTGGGCATCTGGTTTGGTCTGTGCTTGCTCTTGCTGCAGGGGGGTTAGCTTTTGATGCCTTATGGAAAGTTGGGGCATTTGTGGGAGTTTGTGCTGGATTTGATCAGCCTGTAGGTGGATTGTCTGCTTCTGCTTAGTCTGGAAACACTGCAGAGTTTTCACTTGCAGTTGAGTCTGTTCCAGCTGTGGCTGACTCAGTTTTTGCTGCTTTTGTGCCTGCGATTGGGTCAGGGCAGATCTGTAAAACAGGCCAGTCTGAGGATCTAAGGTGTCCATCTCTTCCACTTCTCCTTCCTCAGTTCCAAGTTGTTCACTGTGTTTGGTAAATGCAGTGTGACTGCTTAAGGCCTTAAGAAGAAGAATTTAGAGCAAGTTAATAAAGAGAAATATAAGAATACACACTCTAGAAATAATTTTTAGTGTTTCAAATTGACCACTTTAACTTTTTTTACCACTACAGACTCCAAATTCATGTATAAAAAGATATTCTTACATGCATATTTCACAATATATAAGCAATCAAGATCTACTATTATCATGTTAAACTGTGGTACATCTCTGTGTGAGAACATGAGCTCTACAACTAACCCTCAGTGGGATTATGTAGATCTTGCTTGTGTCAGACTGAGGCTCACAGCTCCCTAAGGTTGCCTGGCAGGTGAATATGAAGCAGCAGGGAGTAGCAGGTGGCTGAGCCAGTGGCTCCTCATTCAAGCTGGAGTCTCTCTGCACAATAAATTTTTATTCTGCCTCTTGAAAGCCTAATCATCTCCTCTATGGCTTCTTCTGCAGGGCCCCATATAACCATAGGCTGTCCTATTTCAGCAGAGTTCCTCTCTTCTTCCTTTCTCAAAATTGCATTGCAATTTTTCTTGGGCATTACACAAACATTTGACTTTTTGAGGGAACGAGCAACCTATGCTTTGTAACCCAAAATGTATAAATGTACTGACAAATGGTGTTAGCAAGATGAAACACCCTAATCCAACACCTGTGAAAATATACTGCCTGAGTTTATAACTCTAACACAGTACTGTTCTGGACTGCAGCTGAACTTTCCACAAGTTAAAGCACTGCAGACTTGAGCAGGTCCTGATCAAAGTCATTCAAGTGGCTTCAGCAAGACTTCACCACAAGCTGCACTGTTTGTTTGAATTGTTTGGAATCCCCACAGTTGTGACCTAAACATGATCTGTGTTTTTGATTCAGAGAAGTTTTCCTATTCACAAACTAAAGACATCAAATAGAAAAAATACTGTGTGCTCTGTGCACTGACCAGATTCCATTTCAGCCCTCTTCCCTCTACACTACCATCAACATAACCTAAAGAGCTCAGGCCACTGCAGTACTACAACCACCCTCACCATCAAAATACAATCACAGAATGGTTTGGGTTGGAAAAGACCTTAAGGACCATCTAGACCAACAACCCTGCCATGGGCAGGAACACCTTCCACTAGACCAGGTTGCTCCAAGTCCCATGCAACCTGGCCCTGAACACTTCTAGGGATGCAGCATCCACAACTTCCCTAAGCAACCCCATATGCCAGTGCCTCACTACCCCTACAGTAAAGAATTTATTTCTAATATTTAATCTACACCTGTTCTCCTTTGGCTTGTGGCTATTGAAGAGATATTAGAATCATTAATTTGCCTGTACACTGAACATTTTTGGTGGCAGCACCGTGATACATATAGTCAGAATAAGCCCCAGTCCTATGTAATTTGTGTGACCTACTGCTGTTTACAGACTGCTGGGAAAAGAAAGGATCCAACCTGCTGCATGATATGGGTAATGGCGCCAGTGGAGGATGCAGGAATAGATTTCACCACAACAGAAGTCTGCGTTGCTGTCTGCGACTGAGCCACGTGCTGCAGCAGAGTCCTCTGGGGCTGAGATGACTGGTGGGGCTGGGACCGATGACTGACTGAAAGTAAAGAGGTCAGTGGCACTTCTCCAGAACTAACTGCAGGAACTTCAACTGTTTGCTTTGCAGTTAAGCTTCAACTGAAAGCATACGTGACTGAAAAAGATCTAAGGATGGAAAATGTCTTTCACTGTGCGCTAGTGTCAGCCTTAATGGATAGATCTATTCTGAGAAACCTCTTAAAGTAGCAGCTCGGGGGTTTTGCTTTTGTCTCTGTTTCCTCAGTAACCACACTTGGTCCAAATCTCCTCCAGCTGCCCCTTCCCAATACAACAACTGCAAGCAGAGTTTATACTTGATGTTCAGCTGGGTTCTTTGTACAGCACCAGAATATTGCTGTAGAATACAAGTTATTCTGTGGTTTTTACACTGTTAAAAGCACCTCCACAATGGACTACAGTTAAGAACAGCAAGCCTTGCTCACCAGATTTCTACCTCTGATAAACTGCACACAATACCCTCCAGAGCACAAGCTAAATTTGAAAGATTAGCAGACAGAAAATGTCTGGGTATTATTAATGCAAGTGAGGCTTATCAGAATTGATAGATCAAAAAATGGAGACCTTGTTATGGGTCTATGCAGCTTTTGAGAACAGATCTAGCTTGAATTACAGAGTTATAGTGATAGGCCTGTAATTAAACAGCAGATTGACAGAAAAATCATGTGCTGCTGAGAAAAAAACCCAAAAAAACCATTCTATATTCCAGTCACTGATAATATATGAATCCAAATTACTTTATGCCTGTCCATACTAATATGCAAATATTTGTGTAACCCAATTTCTTAGTTACAAAATGTTTAATCACTGAAGGAGAACGAGCAAAGTTTAAACTCAGCTGTAACGTAACTTAAAATTATAAAGTTTCTAGTGACCTTCCCAAATGTTTAAAGAAAGGTCAATTTTTGAATTAATATGGTAATTTTACTTTCTTGCTCTGAGAAAGTTGCTTTATATCAATACTGGCCTGCATGCTGTGCCAGATTTATCCTGGATATCTCCCAACAATTCCTACACAATTGAAAACTTAATTTAAAAATAAAGTTTCTAACCTATATGGTTCTGTAGATATTCTTCCGAATGTGAACCAATACAGTGTTGTCTTCCTGAGTCTGCAGACAGACAAAAAATGGTGACACTAAGATGTGTGAATTGCTCCCTTCATCTCATGAGGAAGCACACGCTGAAACCCAGCTCCCAAATACCTAATCCTCCAGTCCAGGCCCATGCAGGACATTTCACAACAGACTACAGATTCTTTACTATCTCACTACTGAATTTTTAGCAGAAAAGATAGCTTTGTGGGTTACTGATAAATTCAGAGAAGCACAAATTAAACCAAACAGAAACTCAATTACTAGCATTCCCTGACAATGGTCAGAGAAACTGGGGGAAGGGACAAAAATCTAAGTGCAAAATAACCAGTTTAGTGCTGCAGCAGAACCTGCTGCTGCCAACTCATAGGAGCCTGCACTTCTCTGGTAGATTCCCACATTTCAAATCAATGTTTACAGAAATCCTAATAATTAAAGCAGTATATCTGTATCTCCAGGAAATTTTTAGCCATTGTAGTTTGTATGGCTTCTAAGCTACAGAAAAATACTGAAGTCTACAAAGACACTGATTGTAATTTTCCATTCTCCCTGCAAAAGGCCCTCTTGTACATCAACTTTCACAGCAAGACCCATCAAAGACTGGAACCTTGAAGAGAAGCCCAATGCACAGTATCTGTGTCAGTGAAGATACCTGACTGCTAACTGGAAAGCACTTTAACACCATTTATTATATTTTGGAGTTTGTTTTAAACAAACTCCAAGGGAGCACGACTCAAATATTTGAAATTGAAGCCAGATACAATAAGTGCTATTCAAAGGAATAATAATAACATTCCCCCCAACTCCAATTTCACAACTTAAATTCAGGCCATTCAAGGGATGGAAGCAAGGGGAGAAGGTACAGAACAAAATGAAAATATCAGATTATTAGACATTCAGCACTAAAATCACTGGAGCTACAGATATGTGCTAACACAGTTTAATACAATTGTTTAATTTCTCTTTTCCAATGTAGACTTTCAACACGTTTTTGCTTTCATTTTCCAAATAATATAGAGACCAACAATGTGGGTTTAAGAAATTAAGATGGAAAACAGGTAATCTGATCCTTTCATGTCTGTATGGGAAGTGGCTCACACCCACTGTTCTGGGGTAGTAGGGAACATCAGAGAGACAACAGAAACAACTTATACAAAATGGATGTCCAAACAGGAGGAGTCAAGAATTTAAAGAGATGAATTGAGTACCTTTATAGATTTTAAAAGTGCAAATTTATTGGCTCAAAGTTTTCCAGCAAAGTAAGAAACTGGGGCTACATTAGCATGCTAAATGCACACCTGGCTTTAACTCAGGACTAAATGAATTTTAACAAACTCAGTGTCTGACTCCTTTCAGTATGTACAAAACTAGGCTACAGTTCCTGCAGCTTCATCTTCTACTTTTTCCTTACTGGACATTTTCCTTTAAGGGTGGTGGGACAGTCTGTCTTCTACATCCAGGGAACAGAAAATCTACTCAAGTGGGATATCCTGAAGCAACCACCTTTTGTTTCAGTCAGAAACTTTTAGCCTATGACCTAGCAAGACAGATGCAATCTCTGCCCCCTGCAGAGGGTCTCAGGAGTGGAAGAAAAGACTCATTTCCTCTACAGAAAATTACAGCAAGAACACAAAAGTGAAACCTATTATAAGAAAACTCCAAAATTAAGTCCTCAGACTTCAACTGCAAAGCCACCCTCACACTACCACAGCCACTTACCAGTTGTGATATATTCAGCCACTAGTTCTGATTCTACAACAGCGATTGAAGGACTTTCTGGAGAATGCCTCTTTTCTTGAGTCATCTGGATTGGAACAGCCATTTGGCTCAAGTCAATGGTAGGCTGCCTTGGCTTCGATTCCAACTTTTCCTTCACTGCTTTAGAAGAAAAGAAAAGCATCAAATCAACCTCTAATATATAAACCTTCATAATAATATAAATCTACAATATAAATGCACCAGTTTAATTACATAGTGAACACTATAGAATAGATACAAACAAACTGATACAGGATAAAAAGGAAGAATTGAGCTGATTCAAGATAGGTGCTTTTCAACAACAAAACTTATTACAAATGCCTGCTTAGCAAAAAATAACCTCTAAAGTTATCCTAAACAATCTCATGGATTTTCAGACCTGTTGTCTGCTGAAGTTCCAGCAAAGCTTTTATCGTGGAAGTAGCTGACTGAGATTCACTGGATACATCCTGGTAAATTATTGTAGGGCTTGTGTCCACAGCAATTTCATGTTCTGACCAATCTTGACTTCTTGAAGCAATCACATGGACTACAGGCTGAGAATCTGTTTGCAAAAAAAACAAAGGCACATCATAGAACCATGGAATGGTTTGGGTTGGAACAAACTTTAAAGCTCATCTCCTTCCACCACCCTGCCAAGGGCAGGGACACTTTCCACTAGACCAGGTTGCTCCAAGCCCTGTTCAAGTGGCCTTGGACACTTCAGGGATGGGGCAGCCACAGCTACTCTGGGCAACCTCTGCCAGTTCAAGTGATCATAGAACTATTTTGGGTTGGAGGGCTTTTTTGTCCAACATCTTGCTTTAAAGCAGGGTGCTAGTTCAAAATTATACCAAATGACTCATTACGTACTAGTTTTGAACATTGCCAAGGATGCATACTGTCATTCTGCAACACTTTAGTTTCAACTTCAATTGATTCTTGAAGTAAAACACTGTTCATGTTATGAACAGTTTCCAGCAAAAAACAAAAGTTCTGTATCTTAATTTTTTGTTAAAGATTTTGTTTGAAAAATCAAAGTTCAGCAGGTTCCTTTCTATGTTGAATTTGCCTTGGATTGAACTTTTTTTCCACAAGGCTTTAGCAGTTCAGATGATCAGCATGTATTCAGCATTCTTAACTAACAACACCTAAATTTTGCTAAGCTGGTTGAATCTCCAGAACTTACTTAAATGGCTGTATAGACCAAGAGTTACAAAATTATATAGAAGAGATACAAAGGTTTCACTGAGACATTTGCTTTTATTTGCTGTAGAGATATATATCATGGTCATTTCCAAACACAGGTTGGATGTTTTTTATGCCCTATTACTTATGCTCCTCTTACACACAAAGAGCTGCATCTAGATCATGGCTTGAAGCCAGGGCAGAATTCTGATGAGGACTGCACGTCTAATACATGTCCTGATGCACACACACATGTCTATAAAAAGGACCAAGATTTGTGTTGGTCCCATGGCAGCTTTCAGACATGCAGCAGAGAGATGCTTTGATACACGCTGGAAAGACAGTGGTAGAGCACGGACTGCCAAAATATCCTCCAAAACTTGCTGCCCTGCCTACCTCTGGAAGACTCTTCAGGAAGAGGGAATAGGTTGCATTTTAACAGCAAGTTGGAGCCCAGCAAGACATCTTTATCACCACTTTTCATGAGAAATGAAAGCATATAGTAAGTAGCTCCAAAGAAAGAAAAATACAAAAGTAAGAGAACAATGGTGCTTCACTGCAAACAGGTGGGGTGAAACCTGTGCTAAAAGGAGACACACAGAGCTCTCTGGGGCCAGCTGGCATGCTTGGAAGACATTATGTGACACAGACCTTGAGAGCTCTGGGAAGACTCGGTAGAAGAAGAGCTACTGTCAGTGTAGGTTTGTGGTTCTTCTTTCACTTCTGGGAGAGATGAGTTTCCTGTCTCTGCTACTCTTGAAGCCTGCTGTAACGTTTCAGTCACCAGCTGTCTGGTTTGTTCACTCACAACTGTTGCTTGAAATGTCACTGGCTTTGGTTTTATGAGGACCTAATTAGAAAGGTAAATTTTGTTTATAATAAAAGCACTCAAGAAAACAGATCTGAGCAATCAGAGTACAGGGTGCCACTCAGATCTATGTACACCACCTACATAATACTAAGATTTTTCTTAGAAAGTCTACCTCTAAATTCAGCAACTTTGATTATTAAACCACAAAGCCCAAGTAAATGGCAATGCACAAGAATGTACTTGTCACTCAGTAATTTGAAGTTTTTAACACAATAAACCACTAAACAGTTATTTTTCAGGACTAGATAAAACTAGTGTGGTAAGAGAAAGCTACGCAAGTGAGCTGGAACATGCGCTGCACTGCTAAGGACAAGCACTTCCACAATAAATACAGTCTTGAACACTCAAAACACACCAAATGTTAAAAACCTGATAAAAAGCTTAGTTCTTTCAAATACTAAGTGCAGCCAGAGAAAAAGCTGAAACTGAAAGCATCCAGAAATAAGCCAGATTCTCTGTATACAGCCCCACCAACTACAGAAGGTTGCAGGGACAGCCTGAACAGGTATTAAGCAGAAAATAAACTTCAATAAAACCTCATATTTGATGGATGATCTATGTCCAGACTCTGCATCTTTATTTCTAATGGTCTAACCATTAGCTGTAAGATGTAAGCAAGTATCTGGAGCCATGGCCAGTTTCAGCTACAGGAAAGGCTCAGTAAATCCTTCTGGCTGGGTCTAGGCCTCCAGAAAAAGCTAACAAACGCAAATACTGTGCTTGAGGAATCAGGATCGAGACTACCTCATTAAACCACTAAGTCTTATTCCTCACAGATATATATTAAACATGGAACAAATGAGGAAACACATTGAAAAACTATTCACTTCCCATCAAAATTTAGGGGTACATTCCAAGACAGAAAGGGGTCCTCACTGTACCTGTGTTTTCCCTTGCTGACCATAAACAATTTTAGTTGGGATGATTTTGGTGGCTGGCTGGACCGTGGACCCTATTCCTTTTGGCTGTGTAACAATCATTTTTGTGATGGGTCTTGTGGCAGTGATGATAGCAGGTTTTGCTCCTGCTGGCACTGCCTGAATAGTTTTCTCCCCCTGTAGAGAAGTCAAAGTTTACAGGTTAACTTAATGAAATAGTTCTGTGAGACCCAATTCTCCAAAAAATTACAGTTACATGTGAGTGTGTGTACCATGAAATAAATTTGCTGCTACAACTACATTTATTTGATACAAAAGACAAGAAGACCAAGAACAAAAGAACCTATGGTTTTGAATGGAAAAAGCTACCAAAATCCGTTTTTCCATTACCTTACATTTTGAACAGGTCTGAAAAGGCGAATATAAAGAAGTAACTAAAAGACATGAAGTTTTTTAAATTGGAGCTTTCTTCAAATCCTTCATAAATGTTTTTTTAAACCACCAATTCTATTAACACTAACTTTGGTAAGACATCTATAAAACTTGAACTGAGATTCCAAAAATAAATTATTTAAATATAGATTTTTGTATTGTCTTCAGGACTGAGACATTAATTATGTATGGACTTTATTCCAACTAAAAGTTCACTTCATCAAAAAATGCAGATTCACAGCTGTTTCACAGGAATCCTTTGACTATAGAATAGTGTTTACATATATATTACTAGACTTCTGATAGCTCAAGAAAAGCAAAGACATTGAGCATGCTTTTTTAAGCTCTGCACAGTAACAAACTAAGTGAGTAACAACATCAGAAGCCAGTTCCTACCAGTATCCATGAAATAGCTAGAAATCCCCCAAACCATACTTGTTTCAAAAATACCATCCCATTCTGGCAGCTACTATTGTGTAACATCCTATGATTTCCACTTGTCTGCAAATACACCTCTAATTCTAAAACTAGGGAAGTTCAAAACTTAAAACAAAAATCATAAAAGATTTTAAAAAAACCCTCAATAGTTCTGCTACTCAAGCAGCCTTTTAAAATTTATAGGACTAAGGCATTAAATCTGACAGTTTTATCTAGGAACATTAACAATTTTTATTTACTAGTACTTACAGATAAACTCAATTGATGCTGAAAACTTGATTTTATTCTTAGATATACCTCAGGTTATCAAAAAAAATTCACCACTATACAATACCCAGGGCACAGGATGTCACAACATTACACACCACATAAATTGAAAGTGGTTCCCCTACTGTGAAGACACAGTTTATTTCTGCCCTTTATACCCACAGGACAAATGGCTGGAGATGCAAGTTATTAACACAGGACCCTGGTTTCCACTGGAACAAACAGGCTAAGATTCTAGTAATTTTCACCTACTTAATTGCTTTGGGAATACAAAATCATTATCCATGGAAAAAAAGCAAGTTCTAAAGTTAATATTTTCTTTTACCTTTGAAAACATCTCCAGTTTTAAGCAAATCACAGTCAGTTTTCAAACATCCCTGACATCAAGGCATGCTGGATCTGTTAAGGAGCTCATGCACAGTTTGCTTTTAATTGAGCCTTTAGCAGAATTAATGCAGCAGCCACCACACAGCTAGGCTCTCCATTTAAGACTTCAAACAATTACTTACCCCAGCATTCAACAGTGTTGTGACAACATTTTTGCCTGGAAGCCCTTGAATTGTAGTTCCTTTCCCAGTGTTTTTTTGCACAACAATCACATTGGGTTTTGATGTCATTGGAATTGTAGTGATTTTGGTTGTTGTAGTTCCTAAATTTTTGTGGGAAAAGAAATAACGTGCAGTTTATCACATTTTGTGTATTTCCTTTTACCACAGAAGTTGATGAGCTATAGAGGAATCATTGTATTAAAATCTGACAGCACATCATGAAACCAGCAGCATCCGGAATAGGAATTCATGTCACCCAACTCAACATGGAAAGATTAGATGCCAACTCGACAAATCTTTCACCTACAGTAAAAACAGGTGTGCCCAGGGGAACATAATGTACTCTATATCAGGACAGGCAACCCCTTCTCACAAGTTACACAGCAGACTAACACAGCCTTCTCAGGAAAACATGTAGAACTTTTCAAAGGCTGGAGTTAGGGTGGGATAAGGACATCACTAATAGTCAACTCAAGGTCCTATTTGCACAGACAAATACTCTTCTACAGATGACCTCTGCAGAAGAATCTACATACCAAAGATGTATCTCCAGTCAAGAGAAACACCAGCTCTTTCTGTTGTAATGTAAGTGATGAGTAGTGGATTGAAAGAAGGAAAAAAGAAAAACATGCTATTGTTTCATAACCAGTCCATAAAAGTTAAGTTTAGAAGTGTGGTGTTTTGTGGGTTTTTTGTTTTGTTTTTGTATTTTTTGTTTTGTTTTTTTGAAGAGCTGTCTTGGCTATTTCTGTTCCTATGTTAGTATTTAATTAGTTCCATTCCCTTTATCAGGTTTTTAGTTACCTGCAGTGACAGGTAATTCTGGTCAGCCTTCCACAGTCTACAAAAGTACATACACTGGAATCAGTCATCAGTGCTATCAGACTGCCACTGCAGTAGCTACTCAGACAGCTTTGTATCAGCAATTTCTCCTTTCTCCAGAGGAAAGCACCATTCAGTCACAACAGAGCTGCAAACCCAAGGATTCCCTTTACTACATTCTAACCATTAGTCATGCCTGTAGATTCTTCACAACATATTTCAGATTAACAAGCCTACAAATTCTAGGAAAGGGAAGACCTGCTGAGTAAGATTATGATTTATTTAATCCTACTGACTTCAGAGGCATCTAAAGACTGCTCCCTAGCAAAAATAATTAAGCAAACAAAAAGAAAAAAGCAGGCATGCTTTTGAAACATGTGCTCTTTCAGGACTGTCATTATTATCCTCATCAGGATCACTCACAGGTCTCCCCACATTAGCTGCTGCTCAGGAGAATACTTTCACTTGTATATAATTCATTACACGACCTAGAAATTGTCTTAATAATTCCATATCCACAACAGGCTAAAAAAAGTTACTTGTTGTCAAAGAAGATGCTGTATCATCACTAAATATAATTTTGTAGAAAACAAGACCTGTAAAACTGCTCTATGAGATTACAGCCCAAGGGTGCATTTACTGGATAGCTTGTGCAGCACCTTCTGGTGACTGGAGCTGGCGGGTGCCATGTCAAGTCTTCGCTAAACAAAATTAAAGTCCCAAACACATACTAAGAATTTGTTATTGGCGTAGATGTGTTAGGTCCCAGTCCTAGAGAGACCCTATCTTTAGAGATGATAGAACCACTGAATGTTTTGTGTTGGAAGAGACCTTGAAGCTCATCCAGTTCCAGCCCTGTCAAGGGCAGGAACTTCTTTGACTAGACCAGGCAGCTCCAAGTGCCATCCAACCTGGCCTTGAACACTTTGAGGGCTGGGGCAGCCTCAGCTTCTCTGGGCAACCTATGCCAGTACATAACCAGCAGGGAGAATCAGGGCTGGTCAGAAGACTAACAAAGATAAGTGGCATGGTCTGCATAAAGCTGGGAGGGAAAGCTTAAGGAAAAATACAGGCTAAAGGAAAGACAGGCTGCCACTGATAAAGTATCAAAATAAGGTGGAGACTGCATACCTGAATTTAACATACACAGTTCATTTTTATTCTGGTTCTTTGGACATGCAGTGGAACTGAGAAGGGCAGCAGCACTGAGATTTTAAAATGTTTTAAATTAGGCTGATAGTGTTTTCTGGTCTTTCTGCCCTCTGTACAACATACTAGTACCCACCCCACATTTCTCTTTCCTCCCAGTTTTCCTTCACATTTGTTTCTTTCTTAAACACAAGAACTACCACAATCCTTAAGAATGCTTCACCTTCAAACTTCTACCTATTACCTTCTTCTTCATGCTCAGCTATTTTTCTTCTGAATTCTCCAATAAAGGTCTTAATAACTGTTTGAGCACGTAACCCACAGAAGAGCCCTGAACAACAAAGTTACTTTTGAAATAAAAGTCTTAACATCAAAGTACTCATATGCCTACCAGAAACAATATTACTGCTGATGATCTTCCCTCCTAGAGTAGCCAGTGATTTTGGTACTACGGTAATGATGCTACCACTTGTAGTTTTCACATAAGTAGCAGCCCCTGGAGTTCCAGCCATCCGAGCTCCCAGAGAGGGGCTCACCGTTGGCCGTGTATATGTTGCTTGAGTTCCTGTTTTAAAGAGAAAAAAAAAGAAAAGTTCACTGTTACAACACAATCTTCAACTAATATTTGTGGAAAAACACGTTAGTTTAGGAAAAAAGTGTCAGATTTATTCAAAGATATCCCACCCTGCAATCTATTACCACCATTTACAATTCTTCTAGTAATTTTTAAATCCACAGAGCAATATTCAAGTATTTACTAAATTTGAATTGATGTAACACTCTTCTGAGTATTTTAACAAATGTTCCATGACTGCCTTATTTTAATTCAAGTCCTTGTGCATAAGATTGTAATTTTCAATCAATGTGCAGATCCTGCCTGTAGTTTAGCCTCTTGCTCCCTTAGACATCCAGGAGTCGGGCATCTGATGACACAATCAGAACTCATCCCTTCCTCTCACGAATGACATTTCTCCTATGACAGACTGTTTATAAAGAGAACCACCAATGACTGGTTTAAATAACACCCTTGGAGAAAAATGTAATTTACAATGATGATGCAATTTTATGGACTTAGCATACAACAGCACAAAAGAAACCTCTAAACATAATGTAAGTGCTGGTTTTAAAGAACTAGTCCTTTTCTGAATGGAAAGAGAACTGAGTCCACGAAAGAAACTTGTTCAAAAATAAAAACTCAACAGCTACACAAACACTGAAACTCCATTCTGTTTGTACTGCTGCAGATAGTGCCCTTAATTACTAGAGATCACAGAGCAAAGCAGTTTATTTTGTCAAGAAAGGTGTGTTCACATCCAAGAGAGCACAATACAGATTTTACCACTAAATGAACTGCAAAACTTTTTTTCTAACGTACTCAAAAATGTATCTGTGGAGTACTTTAGAAGTTATAAACAGAATATCAACCATTAGTTCATGCTAAGGACAAGAGGACATGGCTTCAGGTTGCGCCAGGGGAGGTTCAGGTAGGATATTATGAAAAAATTGCTCATGGGAAGGGTGGTCAGGCATTGGAATCAGCTGCCCAGGAAAGTGGTGGAATCACCATCCCTGGAAGCTTTCAAAAGCCATGTGGATGTGGCAACTTGGGACAAGGTTTTTAGTGGTGAACATGGTGCTGCTGGGTTAATGGTCAGACTTGATGATCTTAGAGGGCTCTTCCAACTGTAATGATTTTATGGTTCTAATATTCCCAGCCCATGCTAAAAAAAAACATCAAGAAATAAAGAGTTTTCTGAAAACCAGGATAAAGCTATCTTTTAGTTCTCCTCATGCAAGTTTACAATCTGAACAGTCTGCATTATTACGTATTAGAAACACAAATACAATTAGATGCCCAGAAAAATACTGGGAGCGTATATTTCAATTTACTGGTCTTTTTATCAATTCACTGCAGGACTACGAGCAAGTCATGTCTTTTGAAGTTCAACTATGCAAAATAGGAGTGGTGCTGACCTGTCTGCTTGAGTTAAATCAGTCTAAATCATGTAATATAAGGTGCTACAGAAGTGCAAAGTATCTGTATAGGTTGCAAGAAAACTTCCTTTAAAATAAACCTGGTGGAGAAGGAACAATGCTTTTGTGTACCAATTCAAGCAGAGGAATAGAAGAGCACTCAGAGCAAAAATCCTGATCTAGAATGAATAACAAGATTGTGAATGTGCCGTGTGCCCACTGTTCAGAAGAGGTAAGTGCTTTTTTTTTAACCCTAAGAAACCATGTTTGACCACCTGTATGTCTGGGTTTACCCTCCCTTCCCTTCTCAGAGCCATAACTTACCAGTGGGAGTAGTGACCAGTTTAGTTGTCATGATAGTCCCATTACTGCTAACCACCATAATGGGTGAATTGCTACTGCTGGGCAAGGTCGCTGTAACTGGTTTGGGAAGGATTTTACTGGGCTGCACCTGTTGAGTGATTATTTTAACACCTAGGAAAGGAGAAAGGTCACTGTTAAAATACAGGCACGATAAGTTACTTTCTGAAACGCTTTCTCAGACCAAGGCCTAGTGGGCAAGTAGCCCCACAAGGCTTCAATTCTGAGCCCATGTATTCTTGATCGTGAAAAAAATTATTTAATTTTTGAGGTTTTTTTTTGTTTTGTTTTGGTTTTTTTTGCTTAGTTTGGGTTGGGTTTTTTTTGTTTGTTTTGCAAATACCAAGAAAGTCAACATCTTTGCCTTTCATGTGCCTGTTTCAATTCCTAGCTACTTCCACTGTCCACTCCATCACTGATTTGTTGATGTCATCTTTAACTTTTCCTGGTCCATGATACAAAAAAACCAGAACGTTTCCCAGGAGCCAACAGGTTACAAGCAAGACTGAATTGGTTCATATACAGTGAACTATCCAGAAGCAAAGTAATTCTTCATCAATTCAGTCTGTAAATCCTAATGTGTCTTAAGCCTAGACAAATTTCACCACCCTGAATAAATTAAAAAATATTTCTGCACAAGGAGTATTAGTGACTGTAAGGAAGCAACTGTGACACTGGCTAGGGAAGGTTACTTTAAGTGAACTGCTCTCTTTCCCCTTGATTTACTGATTATCCTAAAACCAAGAAAAAATCTGGCTTAAGCTATGAGTATAATCAGTAAGAATGAAGGATGAGGGCACCTTAGTACCTCCAGGATTCTGCTCCCTCTCTCTCCATTTTGTGTTGGGGAATGGTACCTCTGTGAGATTCACTTCCCAGTTGCAAACCAGCAGATTCACAAAGCCTGTTCAAAAGTACATCCAGGAGATCATCTTATGATCTGTTCCATGATGAGGTAAATGCAGTGCATTGTGGTGGCCAAATGCCATGGAACACACAGCCTGGATGAATCCCATCTAGATGAAGCAATTATGTTCGTACACAAGTATTCCTACATGAAAAAATTTTGTCCACTAGAGATGTGGAACATCCTCCAGAGATGTTTTCTTCTCTCTACACCGACTGTAAAAGCAGTACAGAGCAAGTAAGCTCCAAACTGAAAGAGAAATCGAAGTCTCTGCATCATCCAGACACAAAATTGGATAAAAAGTAAAGTCTCCATGAAAACTGATTCACATCTTCCAGAAAGAATTGGTATCAGATAGTATTTCCAAAGGAATTTTTAACTAAAAAGCACAGTGAGCCTAAATTCATCATAGAAGACAAGGAAATGAAGCTCGTATTGATATTCTTCAATGGCTGGAAGCCTTTTTTATGTCTTAATTAGTAGCTATTATTTTTCTTAAGCAATGGTCCTATAATCCAAAAGGTAATGTTATCAAAGGAGTAGGGCTGTTTATTTTTTCATTCCATGGTCTATTTTAATTCTTTGATCTAAAAAGTATGATATAAGATAGTAATTTTACTGACCGGATTAAAATAAAATACTGATTTTATATTAATATACATAAAAATACTTTGCACTTTTATAGCACTTCTTTAAGAACTGGGTAACTTTGCAAGCTTTATTTCTTACTACTTCTTGCTGAGATAAGAACTGTGTGCTACAACAGAGGAAAGCCAAGAAAGAAAGATTACACGACTTGCCCAAAGTCAGCTGAGTGAATCAATGTCACAAAAAGAATCCAGTCTAACTTCCAGATCTAACTGTATTTGTTTTGATATGTACCTCAGAAGTATGTTTTGGTTTCTGGACCAAAGAAAAGAATTAAAACATGGAGTAACTTCTTTTTCCAGATGATACAGCTGAACAGCTCTTGGATCTTCAGAAAACTGGTGTGTTTCAGGTTGCCAATGACATTACTTTTGAAGCTATTTACATACCTCTCAACCTCTAAGATGACATATATACCTAAAGCATGGTCTGTAACACCTGAACCAAACAAGAAAAGTAGAAGAACCAAATTCTTTAATTACTGTTACCTGAAAACATTAAAACATTCTTGACTATCTACTTATATTTGTGTTTAAAGCCAAATCCTGTACTCAAGGAATGATGCCTTCATGACCACTCCCCCATGCACATTTTGAGATAGAATTCTGCCCTACTTTCCTGAGTTGCAGTCAGACCTCATCAATGTGACCCAAGATCAACTCCAACTACCTGATTCCTGTTTGATCTGAATGGTGGGCTTGATGCCAGCTGACAGCTGAGATTGCTGTGGCTGCTGCTGCTGGGCTACAGAACATGGCACCAGCTGCTGCTGCTGTGGTTGCTGCTGCTGCTGCTGTTGGGCCTGTTGGACTTGGTGCAGCTGCTGTTTGGGAGACTGCTGATGCTGTTTGGGAAACTGTGCTAAGATCTGAGTTGGATTCCCAACCAAACCTTTTGGGGAAGGTAGTCTGGTAGAGGCAACTTTAACTGCTGATGTAGATACACCTGTGAAAGAATAAAGGGTTTAAGATTGAACAGTGCAATGAGACAGAAAAATACTATAACATCTAAAATAATCTTGCATTTCAACTGTCTTTACTACTGAAAAATGCATTGATATATGTGAGGAAATAAAGCTCCCATGTAGCAGAAGTGCTCTGCTCAGAGGCAACAGCGCTTTATACAGAGTTTCAATGTGGCAGCAGAACAGCAGCTAATGGAAAGACCACAATCCCAGTCTACTTCCACATCTTTTGTAATACAAATAATTCAACAATATTTTCAAAGT
Organism: Eopsaltria australis; assembly: GCA_034509425.1. Classification (NCBI taxonomy): domain Eukaryota; kingdom Metazoa; phylum Chordata; class Aves; order Passeriformes; family Petroicidae; genus Eopsaltria; species Eopsaltria australis. The sequence continues at coordinate 732,464 of JAVTVJ010000034.1, forward strand.
CTCATCTTTAAGTATCAAGACAGCAAAATACCTATAGCGAAAGTATTTTAAATCTATATATAGATGTATTTATATGTATAAATATTTATAACAACCTAGTTTAGTGGAAGGTGTTTCTGCCCCTGGCAAGGGGGCTGAAACTAGGTCTTTAAGGTCCCTTTCAACCCAAACCATTCTGTGATTCAATGATTTTAAAATCACAACGACAAAAAGTTGGTGATAGAAGGATATCAAATATCAAACCCATCAACACTGGCAGGGAGTATCTGTTAGCAAATGAATCAGTTGGCATTTAAAAAAAATTAGGTAATGGTATGTAAATTCTAAAACTGTGGGCCACCTGTTTTGTGCTGTTAGGTTAGGTGATCTTACAAGTAAAAGTGATTAAAAGAAGTTTGCAGTAAGATGGAAAGACAAAGTTCCCAAATAAATCTTATTACTTATTTCTGTTGTTCCCCTACATAGCTGTCACAATATTTACAGCAAAAATTAGCTTTGTATGTAATTCTAAACTACACATCCACAAGCACCAAATCAGCCAAAGTCCATATCTCATGAAGTCAGTTTTTAACTAAATCCCAGTTGTAGTGGAAAACAGAAACAGATGGCAGTGATAATGACAGAAATAATACTAAAGGTACAATTCTGGCAATCTAAATAAGCATCCCTTTTCTCACTGCATCATTTAAGATGATTACACCACTTCCTTGGGCAGCTCTTTTCATTCATGAGTTTAACTTTGCATTTGAAGACATCATCAGTTCATGTCACAAAACTTTTCACCAGCATTTTCTGCAATGACACTGACAGTCTTGGAAAAAAACTGTTAGAGAGATACGCCACCTAATGTACTTTAGAATTAAAGTCTCTTCCATGACCAAACCCAACTAAAAATCAACAGCTCAATCAATCAGTATGAAAGCTTGCTGTGAGCCCTTCTGCTCTATAGATTAATATCTGATTATATTAATACAAGCAATAGGAAAGGAAAATACCTCCTCATCTTTGATATGGCTACCCAATGTTTTGTGGAATGAAACAAGAATGGAAAACACAGACCAGGAAAAATTGTGATGTTACACTTGTCATTGTCAGGCAGTTTTTCTTTCAAGTGCTGCTCACTAAGGTTCATTCATTTATTCATTCATTCATTCATTCATTCATTCATTCACAGCTTCCCTTTCAAATGCTAGCTGGTGGCTGTGAAGCTGAAACAGTCAAGCTAGCATATACAGTTGGAATCTGAAATCAGAAACCTAAGAATTTTAATCAGGCCCACTCAGGTCTTAATTATAAAGGACATGAAAACTGACATGCTGATAAAATACACCGATAAAAAGGTGTAAACACTTCTCTACCTTTCAGAATTGTCATCTGGCCATGTTAATAAGTTGTATTTACTTGATGTTAACTTTGCATGTTTTTGTAAACAGGGCTTTTAGAGATGCAATCACCATCAAATATTGAAAATACACATTTTTCTATACACTAGACAAAGTTCTTAAAGCCAGTCATTCTGAGGTTATATTTTTTTAGAGCTAAGTCACACCACCCCACCACATCCTCTTTAAAAAGAGGACATTAACTGTTGAAGTACAGAGGAAAACAGTTCAACAAGAACTTTTGTGGAGTCTCTTGGATTAGTTCCATCAGCAGATCTCTTGCTCATGTCCTGTGCTTTACACATATGTAAACAAAAAGTGCATCTCCTCAGTGAAAGAGCCTTTATAAGAGAATTGCCATACCTTGTGCTACTGTTGACATAACTACTGACGGTGTGGATGACACTACAGCAGTCACAGCAATAGTATTTGCAGTGCAGGAGGGAGTGGAGCAGCTGCTGCTGCTGCCCACAGAGGACTGGGAAGCAGTGATAACCACGGGCTGCTTTTGAGTAGTTGAGGCAATGACTGATGTTGGGACAAGTTTTGTAACTGCTGCATAGTTGTGGGACTTGGAAAGGATGTTGGGTACAAATGTTGAGCTTGGAGAGGTGGTTACTATTATGACCTAAAAAAAGAAAAAGAACAAGAAGAAATTCATTTGTTCTTTGCATTTATTTAGAAGCACAGAATTTCAGTAACAAGTCTGTCTGTGTATTTAGTTTTAGGGATACATGTTTGAGAGCGTTTAAGACTGTCAATCACATTTGCTCGCAATAAAAAGTTTCAACGATGCTGAAGAAATTATTAACATTTCCTTAAAATTAGTATTTTTAAGGAAAACAATTACTATCCAATTAAAGTAGAATTGTCTCGTGCCTGAAGGCAAATAGACGGGAGTGAACTTGACTTCATTAAACTGGGCCAGGAAGTTTGAAACCCATTTTAAGAGAAACTGAATGGATTTCCGGCAAGTTTTAAGTGCCATTCTCCCAAATCTTGCAAAAATATCAAGAAACAGCAATGAGAGAAAACAGATGATTTTCTTTTAACAATGAACAAGCACTTGCTGAGTCAGTAATGTGAAATGCTTTTGATCTACAAGGCTGTGAACAATATTTCATCAGTGAGAGAAAAATGGTTTAGGTTTGAAGCAATTTCTGCTCTATTTAGTGCTCTCAATAACAAGAAATACTTTCTGATTTGTCTGAAAACCATTTGTCTGAAGAGAATAAACATCACCCCAGTGCAAGTTATAATTATGACTCCATGAATCTGATCTGACATAGAAAAATGCAGAATTCATGACAGCATTGGAATTGACCTAGAAAATGAAGCATTTTTTAAGTACTGAATATGGGCACTGTTTACATAAAGAAATTCCTTTTATTCAACTTATATGCCCCTTCTTGTATTATGCAGTTAAAATAGAAAAAGAAGCACAAAAATACAACATTTTCAGTTTATCATGCAAGAATATTGAGAAATTATTTAATAATCCTATTGTTCCAACAAAAATTTTGTTTATGAAATCCTTGAAAATTTAAACATATTAATGATTCAATGTAACAAAAGCTGATAGAAAAATAAGGTACAAACGGGGCAAAGCAAACCTGTGTCAGCTCATACACAAAGTCTTACACTTCTAGCCAAGCACTACTGAAACCTTGCCTGATAAAGAAATAATATGATAATGGCACCAGGAACAGACTTAAGCAACAGATCAAGCAACAAGGGATTACGAGTTTGTAATTTGCTTAAAGAAAAATGGAAAAAAGAAAAAGGGAAATAGCCACATGGATGGAATAAAAGCAGCAAATTTCACCACCATGGCTGGTTCTGCCTCTGCTTTTGCCTCAGTTCTTAGTTTGATGGTCTCTGCTGCTTAGATAACCTTCAATATCTTGATCTGAGGAAAATCAAAACCTTACTACCCCTACAACCTATAGCACATTGACCACAACTAAGCAGTGCCTAAAGGAAAAGGTTTCCACACTCTGCTGCTTTTCTACTTGACTGCATTCTCCAGGGAGAACATTTTGTCTGCATCAGTCTTATTATCTACCTTATCTTGATTTATTCAAAACACCTTTCTCAAATTGCTGTTAGGCTACAAACATGCAGAGGAGCTGAACATGACACAGCTTGTTCTAGTGTGAGAACTGGAAGTGAAAGAATTCTATGATATGCCTCTGGAGTTTTATCCTGTTTCTTAAACTGTCAGTTAGCACTAGGAATACTTCCCAACTGTCTGAAGTTTAGGATCAGCTCCATTCCACCCAGGGTAACAAATTTATGAACGCAATCAAAGGACAACTTGCAGTTAAAAAAGGCAGATTATAGGTCAGTATGAATATAAACTATACCACAACAGGGCAAGTTCAGCATCACAACTAAGTACAGATACGTAGAATGAATCAGGGCATAATGGCAACTCCTGCAGACCACTGCATTTCCTTAAGTACAATATTATCACTTAAAAACACTTTATTTAATCAAGGAAGGAATAAAGCCTGTAAAGCATTACTGTTCAACAGTGACTGCTATACTATGACTAAGCAGGTTTGCATCTGTCTATTCCATCGCATCTTTCAAAATAAACAGAGCACAGCAAAGTTCAGTAATCTTCATGTATGTAGTATATCCAGAAAACATTAATACTTAAATTTTTACCTGAATTTTAAGTTCAAATCACAACATTGTATTTCTGAAATACTATTTTGGCGTGTATGTTGAAATGATCCAAATAATCTCATAATGGGTACCAAAAACTGCATCCCATGTTTTACAGCAGAGAAACTGCCTGACTTTAAACATACACACACACAAATCAAGGTGGTAATTTTGTTGTTAGTGGTTTTAATTGTTAAGTAAAACCTAATTCCCAGCATGTACTGAAATTAGTCCTGTCAGCTGTATTTTGAGAGATGACAAAACTGAGACCCTGAAAAAATAAGGTTATTGTAACTGCCAGAAACTTCACTAGCTAGATTCCTTCTGTGTCCTAGACAGGTGACTATATTCCAAGAGTCCAGAAACTGGAGCTGTGACATTATTTGCTGTTATGACAAATCTTCCTTGAACCTACTAAAATGTCAAAACAATTCAAGGAGCTGGCCTGCAGAAACAAAGAATTTCATTCATACCTAAAAACTTACACTCAAATTGGAAACGTGCTGCTGGATATGAATGAACACGACTGACTTTTAATTTAAAACTACTAAAGGGGATTTCTCCCACCAAAACCATCCAGTTACATAGTTTGGCATATCTAAATCTAACAAAAAAGGGCACTGTGACAAGTTCAGATACAAACGCTACTCTGGCTGCCTAACAAAACAAGCACTGATTTTCCAGTCACTGCAGATTAGTAAGACAGTCAAATAACAGAATGCAAAGTGAACTCTAAAATTTCTGTGTCAGAACAAGCGGAGAGGGACAACTGCAGGCAAGGTCCTATCAACAGTCCACTCTTCTGGAGACTCTGTGTTTAACTTCCATGTTATGTAACACCCATACTTAATACAACTCCACAGATGTTTAAGGCAAAAAACTCTTCCTGCACAAATTATAACCCTAATGTGCAAGAGGATGGATAGGTTAAGCCCTGTAGTAGCTGTGGATTTGCTGCACTGAATTTAATTTGACGGTTTATGTTCACTCATGGATTTCTCTTATATACTCATGTACTCAGAGACTAAATTTGATTAAGGACACTGTTAAAGAACAGTGATTCAAATGAAATCATCTTCCTTGGAGTAGGAAGGGGTCGGAAAGCAAGATCTTTATTGCATATTACTTCAGTAATCTTACGTGGTTTTAAAGTTTCCAAAAATCAGGACACAGGAACTCTGCTAATCCGAAAAGAGTCATAAAGCAATTAAGAAGACTAGTAGGACAAATACCATGCAAAGGTTTGAGCTCAACAGTCAAACTCTCACAGTTGGAAAACAATGCTTGTTACTGGCCAGCCTACCTACGTCTGTTGGTATCGAGGCAAAATTAATTCCACAGAGACACTACCTCTCCCTGAAATCTGATGTAATTAATAACTGTACCAAGAATGAACTTGGTCTGAACCATTCATATTTTTTTTACATCTGAAGAACAGAAAAATAGACACAACTGAAATGCCTCCTGAAGAACAGCAATATAGTCATGCCATAGATTAAACGCTTAAAAATCTAAGTCCAGTACAAAATTTAAACAAGGAAAACCTTTTCTGCACACTGCATTGCGGTGAAAGCTAGGCACACTCAGCTGAAATAATGCAACTGATTTTGACCACTGTAACACTGTTAATGTAGAATGAGAAATGGCACACTAGTACTGAAAGGAAAATAAAGCCCCCCAGATTTTGACCGGCTCCAAGAATAAGCATAATAGACCTCAAAAAACTAGCCTCTAGCTAAAAGGCTTGGCAAGGGAAAACCCATGCCATCTCTCCTGGAATTCTACTACAGCAAAGAATTATAAATAAGGAAAATAGAAATAAGAAAGATTACCTTTGACCAACAGTTGTTACCATCTGAAGGGTGTTCAGTGGCCTATGTGATCCAGTTCTCAGTGGACTAGTGTCCATATCACAAAACCCAATACCACAAATGGTACTAACTGGTAACCTTGTTGGCAGTCTCACCAGACAGGCCAAGAATTGAATGAGCATGGAGACTGAATCCCCTCTCATCCCTAGAAGTGGTCCCTTCAGGTCAGGGTTGAGGCACATTGGTGGGGCAGTCTGGGGGAAGCTTGCACTCCCGCTGCCTGTGCTGTACCTGTTCTGTGGATAAAAAGAGGGCTTCAGTCTCCACGGCTGTCAATCCAGGTCCTTTCACACACAGGTGAACTAAATTCATACAAGAGTTTGGTTTTCCCTTTGTTCGTTTTAAAGAGGGATTATCTTATCCCAAGCGCAATCCTTAAAAAGCAGCTAGTCAGATCATAGAAAGGAAGAGTCAAACATCACATCTTACTCATTGATAAAACCAGAATAAAGTAACATTTGGCAGCTTCCCCCACATACCTTCTGTGTTGTGGTGTTTGTTGTCTGTGTTGAGGGCTTAGTGAAGGTTATTTTCACAGGCGACATGTGTGGTGGTAAGGAGTTGGCAATGCTCTGCATTATATTACTCATTTTGGGGCTCCCACTTACAGGCACTGTGATAGTTTTAGTGACAGGAGTCACTGCCTTCGGGACCTCTTTCAGGAGAACAGGGGAAGAACTTGAAGAATTTGTTCGCCGTCTTTTACGGGGCTTTTCATCATCATCTGAGCAGCTGACACCTGGAAAAGAAATACTTTTTCTAAATTATGTTTCCTCTGTCTGCAGATCTCAGTGCCTTCTGAGACACTACATCCTTTTTGAATCTTACACCCTCTTTCAAGTAAGAAAAAGGAAATGAAAGAAGAATCACATCTTATGGTCACAACCAAGCTGTATCACACCTCAGATACTCTTAGTCCTTGATACGGGCCACACTCACAGTGCCATGAATCAGAGACAAATCACCCAAAACCCCAAGCTACTCAGTTACTGGGTTACTTCATTCAGTTTGAGAGATTAAAAGAACGTAAGAGCCAGTATAGGGTTTTCATCCTGTCTCCAGCAGTTTGACTAGTGAGACTACACACACAAGAGGATTGGGATTACACCACACATAGTTTAAAACTTCACACCACTTTGGTTTTTTTCGGTGGTGGTTTTGTTTACAGCAACTGGAGTATCACAGTTTATCCCCCTATAGTTTTCTTAGACTTCAGTCTTTGCACCTACGTTCACGTCATGTTTATCTTTACAGTACCCTCCTGCCTTTCCCCTCAATACAGCATCTTAAGATATCTTTTTTTTTTTCTTAGTATATGGTTTAACTGTGAAGGTCAATCCTCACTTCATCAGCTTTTGCCCTCTTTGGTGTATTTTGTGCAACAGATATAAAACGGCATCTAACATACAATCATGAAAAACAAAAGAAGTCCAGGTTCAAAAGAGTTAAAAGAGTTCTTCCTTCCTCACAATCATTTACTGCACACATAGAAAAATCTGCTGCAATATTCAGCTCAGCAAAGGATAACAGCATGATTAATGGATCTTAAATCCAAATGAAACTTGCCAAAGTAGGCAACAGATTAATAAATTGGTCTAGATTACAGAAAGATGCAGTCTAAAAACCTTGCAAACCACTTACAGCTACTGGGTAGCACTGAAGGCAGGAAGGCTCTATAGAAGGATCTGAATGAGCTGGATCAATGGGCTGAGGTTCAACGAGGCCAAGTGCCACGTCCTGCCCTTGGGTCACAGCCACCCCATGCAGAGCTACAGGCTGGGGGCAGAGCGGCTTAAGGGTGGCCCAGGAGGAAGGGACTTTTGGATGCTGGTCAATGGCTGGCTGGATATGAGCCAGGTGTGCCCAGGTGGGCAAGGACAATGGCACCTGGCCTGTACCAGCACTGGTGTGGCAGCAGGACTGGGGCAGGGACCATTCCCTGTGCTGGGCACTGATGAAGTACCTCCAGTCCTGGGGTCACTTCTGGACACCTCCTGACAAGAGAGACATTGAGGTGCTGGAGCACATCCAGAGAAGGGAAGAGAGCTGGGGAAGGGTCTGGAGCACCAGGAGCAGCTGAGGAAGCTGGGGGGGCTCAGACTGGAGAAAAGGTGGTTGTGGGGGGACATTCTTGCTCTCAACAACTTCCTGAGAGGAGGGTGTAGGCTGATGGGGGTTGGGCTCTGCTCCCAAGTAACAAGTCACAGGACAAGAGGAGATAGCATCAAATTGTGCTAGGGGAGGTCCAGATTAGATATTAGAAAAAAAGACTTCACTGGAAGAGTAGTCAGGCATTGGAGTAAGTTGCCCAGGGAGACGACAGTCTGGAAATGTTCAGGAGGTATCTGAATGAGACACTTGGGAATGTAGTTTAGGGGTCATTATGACAGTGCTGGGTTGATGGTTGGACTAGATGATCTTGAAGGTCTCTTCCAACCTTGACAAATCTGCAGTTCTGTTATTTATGCTTACCACGTTAACCTGTGTCAAACTATTTAAAAAGAAAAACAGAGAGAAGCTGAACAGATACAATCCTGCCTACGCAAAAGATGATTGAAAATCTTGTTCCATGTGAGTGGAGCTCAAAGACAACACCATCACAGCAAAAAGCAGTCTTGCTGGTAATCAAAGCAAACTTGGTTGGTAGTCAATCTCTAATTAGGGCCAAGATCTCATTATGGCCAATCTCTAATTAAAATTACTAAATATTCTGGCATTCAAAAAGTGAAGATGCAAGAACTAACATGGACAAGAAACTGCCCAGCACCACAACAGGCAATTTCTGAGAAATGGTATTCTCTCTCAGCAGGAGTAGCAGCTCATTGGCAGGTACACGTCCAAAGGCTGACAGCTGTACCTACAGAGACAGGAAACTGAACTAGGGAAGAGAAGAAAACTTCAAAAATGTAGCTTTAGTTGACTGTAACAGTACAAGTGAAGTATGGAACTACAAGACTGGATTTCAAAGTTCTAATCCATAATTTACTTTATGGCCCTGAAAAAGCCTCGTGGTGATCTCCCTCTATAAAGCAGAGGTTTGATTACACAGCTTTAAGGTTTATTATGGACAGGCTTTTAAGTATTACTATGAGAACACCATAGAAACTTGTAATTGTGAGTGCACTAATCATATTGAATGTGTGCAGTGATTTAAAAATCTCAGAATCCATTTAAATCCAAAATCCACATGCAGCTAGCATGTTAGGACACAGCTGTTATTTTGGTGGGGCACCAAGAATTACTTTGTGGTCCTCATCCACAAAAAAAAAAAAAAAATCAACCAATCAATCAAGACATAAGAAAGTAACATTAAACTAGCAGAGCATTATTTTAAGTACAGCTCATTTCCCCTCCTGTTTTCACTGCTGGGTTTTGCAAAGCATTATTCCTATCATTTCATGTTAGAAGTTGCCATACAAAGTTTTACACAGACGTTTAGTTAAAAGGTAATACAGTTTTGACAGTAACTCACACTTGATAAGGAAGCAGAGTAATGGAAAAGTTAATGGCTCAAGCAGACTATGACTTGGAAGATGTTACACCACAGACCAGTGGCAAAGCCCTAACTGTAACTCAGATCTCCTGAATTTGCTACTAAGCAGGTTCGTTAAAATCAATATGACTGATGTAACATACTCTGAAAGACACACAATTCCTTAAAAAGAAGTCAATAAAAATAATAGAAACAAAATGAAGCACGTGAAGTAGGGAAAAATTAAATCTAGGGACCGACAATAAAAATTATCATCCCTGTATCATGTGTCTAGACTTATTTGGTACTCATTACCATGTAATAATTCAACAAAGTCTACACTAAAATTTTAAGATGTTAAGAACATTTTCCCCGAAATCTTCAAACTAAAGCCAAGTGACTACTGAATAGATCAGAAAAAAGAAAAATCTTAATGCAATGGTTTTCATGGGCTGACAGAGCCATTAACAATGGCTGTTTGCAAATAACATTATATTTATGTACTATGTGGCATTTCTGACTCACTAGAAGCTTATACAGGTGTATACATATAGCATAAAGACAAAAATAATTTTTAAAATATTAAAGGTATACAGAGCAAGCATAAAAATAGTACTCTACTTCACTATTAATCTTTACCCATTGTTTGATAGAATCAAGTAAGAACTGAAGGAAACATTTCAACAGTAAAATAAAACTACCCACGATGAGGGTGTATATATGAGAACATAATCTGCTTTTAAAACCAGCTGACTTATTAGACAAAGATGGGAACACATACACACTCTCAAGAAAAAAGACTGTTTCTAGATTCTGTGTCCTGGATCTCCAGATTTAAATACATGAAGATGGGTATCTGATATGAAGTTTTTGCAGCTGCTGAGGAAAAGATTGACTTCACTAAGATTGACTTCCAGGTAAATCACAAAATGGCCAGATACAGATACCTTGCCAAACTGCATCCAAAAAAAAAAAATTCTGTCAACTGTGAAAGTGAAAAAGAGGGACCTTTTCTAACTCAAATAAGTGACTACTATGCATTAGTTCTCAACAAGATGGATCAGAAATTCACTGATACACAGACATTTCTATATTTAATTTTCAAAATATTTTTCACTTGCTGTCCTTGTAGCTTTAGTGCTCCTTGCAGCATTTTGCAGTGAGTGGATTTATTCTGAACACTACTTATCCAAAAGAGGGAAGCAGTAAGTTCATTCTCTAGACTAAACGAAGGCACAAAAGCCTTAAATGACTTGCCCAAGGCTGGAGTGTTTAACTTGGTCTGTGCTTCAGCCACACTGTCCCTTTCTTTCCCTTTTGTTAATCAGTTGCTAGTATCACTTACTTTTGACGTAAACAGTACTTCCACTTGGCAAGACGACTACATTGGAGGCTGGACTGGCAGGTCTGGGGGACTTCACTGTTGCTACACTGCCACTTGGAACAGGGGTAGATGTTGGGGTTGAAGTGGTACTTGTGTAGGAATAGCAAACCACCACTGAAGAGGAGAAAAGACACCTTCCATATAACTGAAGTGCAGAATCCCATAATTCTATCACTACTTTTACAACTGAAATGGAAGCCAAAAACTTATTGGGTCATTATCTGTGTATTTGCCTCTGCAATCCTGCTACTGTGGAATACTCCCCAGTCTGAGTAAAGTATGGCCATGGAGTTAATGGTCTTCAAATACAACAGAGAAATCCTAACTTCCCTCCTCCCATCCTCAAAAATCTGTGCTGCTAATGTGAAATTTTTTTGTATTAATCTTTGTTTTACTTTATAACTTGTTATTTTTAATTTCAGCATTAACTACGTTGATCTTTTTGCTTTTCTGTCAAATGACCACATCTAGACTAGTAACTGATAGAAAAGTGCTATTGCCTTGTCTCAACAGTACATCAGTTGAAAAAAAAAAATTCCTTCAGTAGTGAAGAACTGATTGTGCTAATCAGCTTTTTTAAACTACTGTTTTTAAGTAATAGCAAAATGATACAGTATTTCTCACAAAACCAGGGTAAAACAGCTTGTTTCAAGAAGTGTTGAAACATATTCTAAAACTGTACGAAGCATAATTCAAGCCTGCTCAGACAAGCTAGCTGGAATGTGTACTACCATTATTGAAAAAGCATAGGGAAAGCAGAAAGCAACCTTTTTACTTGTTACCATAGTACATTTAATCTGAAGGAAAAAACCCAAAGCAGTATTTTCTTGACTTTCACCAAAACCTACTTGCATTCTTAAAATAAAACATTCTGAAACAGCTTTCATCACTTACAGAACTTTACAAAATCTTAAGCCATTAATCCAAGCTTTTAAAGTTTACAGAGCTGAAGAAGTTAATCAGTGAATGTCATTTCCTGACAAACTGGGTTGCTTTTATATTTCAATCGCTAGAGTGTCAGTAACACAAAGCAGTCAGATTAATGCTGCAAATACCACAAAGGTACCTTTAAAAAAAGGGGTGTTTTATATTTCTGTGAATGTTTGATAAGGAAGATTTGGATTTTTTTTCATAGGTTCATAGAATGTTTTGGGTTAGAAGGAACTTTAAAGCTCAACCAGTTCCAACCCCCTGTCATCAGCAGGGACACCTTCCACTAGACTGGGTTGCTCCAAGCCCCGTCCAACCTGGCCTCAAAAAAATATCTTTAGTATTTAACACTTGAAATCTAAGACACCAATTTCTACTGTGACATTGTTTTTACATTCCCATAGGTTGCAGCAGCATCCCATCCTTCTCTCACCTTCTTTGTTTCCAGTTTCTGCAGGAAGTGGAAGAGATGCGTTGTGCTGAACGGCTGCATTGGCAACAGCGTTGGCAGTAACAGTGAAAGCTGTTTGCGGAACAAGCCGTGGCATCAGTGGCACCAGTCGACGGCCTTCTATGGACCACTCGGAAGAGCTGTTTGGTCCAGACATACTAAACAGACATGAATGCTCTGTAAGTATTTTGACAAGTTTCCAAATACTCAGTATCTTATTTAAGTACATCTTTTTTCCAAGAGTGCAAGTCTAAAGGGCAGTTTAAGACATACTAGAGCACTACTACTCAACTTTCTTCATTTCATGAAAGCCCTTGCATTTTTGTCACCAGATACAGATAACCTCCCATTTTAAATTGAAGACTCAATTTTTCTTTTGTTGTTTTATTTCAGCGAGCCATTCAAGGGCCAGACGTGTGAGTACCGTACTCAAATCTCCCACATTAGGTTAGCTACTAATTCAGGTACAGCTGGTATACTCTCTACTTCTGGATTACAAAAATACCAAGAAACCGAACAGATATCATAAAAGACTATTGAAATGGATTATGTCACAGGGAAAAACTCTCCGCTTCTAAGGCAAATTTTGTTTTATGTGAACAGAAGAGTTCCTGATGCTCATTAAAGTAGTCCCAAACAAGGTGACAGAACATGACATTATTTAAATATATGCTAAGCATCTTTCTAAACAGAAAGCAGTCTTCTGCTCTAATTTGCTCTTAACCTTAGTAGTTACACCCACACTAGAATGTTTCATAAAAACACTGTTCTTATCTAGATGGGGAAATATTTTTTACTATTTTACATGAGTCATTTGTCAAATCAGCAAAACGGCAAATTATTTTTCAATGCTGTAATGTTTTTAAGCAAATCAACCTGTTTAATGTATTAATATATTCTAAAAAAATAACTTCTCACATGAAATATTTCAAGCAAGTTGCAGCAAGAGCTACTACAAGGTAGCTTGTAAAATGCAGAGTATCTGCTCTGCTGTTAAATCTTGATATGCTTCAGCATTCCTCATACATATGCATATAGTATAAAGAGAGCTACATAAGCTGAGGTAAAAATACATTTTAAAAACAAAAAATAAGCAGTATAAAAGCTAGCAAAGTAGGCTTTCCTAATGAGTTAAGAGAATTATGTAACTCAAATACTACATTACCAACCATCACTCATAAGGAATCATCACAGGAAAAATAAAGAAAAGCAGCACTTCAAAACTGCACCTTGTCTGGATTATATGATTTCATAGAAGTGCAACACCTCAAGACAAACTATTTGTGTTTTGCAAAATGCTAAGACCAGAAGTACTACTTAAAAGGAAAACTTGATTCAGAAAAAGAATCCTGATTTGACAACTGTATGCTTTTCACTATCCCCCCCCCCCCCACCCCAATTCTTTAAAGGGGTGTAGGTTTTGTTTGGTGAACAGCATACTTCTAAATCTTTGCACTTGAACATTAAAAGTCCTTCTACAGCACCAAACCAGTATATCGATTTTGGCTAGTCTTGGATCAAACAATTGCTAACTCCCAGTGTCCTGCTATTCTTAATCTTTCATTTCTTTCCTCCTCACAACACCTAAACTACTACAAACTTAAAAAAATAAACAGTTGTAACACAGAAAAAGAAAAACATACAGACACAGTGCAGCTCTGTTTAAAGTCAGTCCTGAACAGTAAGACTATTAAGTAATTATCAAAGATACACAACCACTTGATCTATTGCTCATCCACCTCTCAAAATCACACAGAACTTGTGAAAGCAAATGCAAGGAGCAACCAGCCCAGCTGATGCCAGCACAGCAGCTGCATCACAGAGAGTGGTGGACACTGATGTCATCAGCTTGCTGCAGCTTTTTCTACTCTGATCATTTTTTCCTTTCTGGGCTGATACACTGTTTTCCACTGATCTGCCACCTCTTTCCCTCTGTCTTTCCTGTGTCGTTTCCTCTTTCCTCTTAACACAGCCCTTCCAAACTGACTAAAATGAAACTAAAAGCAAAACAAACAAACAAAAGCAAACATGTTCATCCTACTCAGGAGCTTCTCTATTTTCTCCATTCTCTGTTTATTCTGGTCTGTTTTACAGAAAGGTCTCTATGCCAAAAAACTGTTTCTTACATTAGTGAATAGGATGGCCTTGGATCCAAAATGTAATGGTACTAAATAGCTGTTCCTAGGTCCCTGAAGATCTGATACAGTAATTCCTTCATTCATACAGTGTGTTTTAACTACTGGTTCTTTAAACCACAATCTTCAAAATTCTACCATTTAGTTAAGGCATAATAGATTTCTCAAAGGGTACTTTTGGAAATCAGGGACAAAAAGACGTGGAACTCACTTGTGTGCAATTGTTGTTAGTCGTTCATCATTTACTGCTCTCCGAACTTCAGCACGATGTCGCTCTGTTGAAATACTATTAAAAAAACAATAAAGCAATATATTTTAATCAGAGGAAAACATGAACATTCATCTAAAAATTCCAGCTAAAATTAAACTTATGAATAACCTATCTAAGAGAAGAAAGGGAACAGGACTTCACATTTAAGAGATTGACACTTAACCCTTGCTATCACAGTGAGAGAGACTTAATTGTATTATTGCTCAAAAATACTACTGAAGAATGAAAAGAGCATTACTGTTCACAGGCTATCCCTGAGAAACAGCCAGAATCCAACCTCCTTAAGAGAGTAATACATTTAAAGCATATGGCAGAAAAATTCACACAGGACTTGCAGCATTCTTTCTTGAAGTACCGTGGGCTCAAAGATCTTGGGATTCTACCTTGAGAAAACCACAAGCCATGACCTGGCTGTAACCCTTTTAACACTCACTATCCCATAAGGCACCAACAAACCAGTAAGGCTTCTACCACAGAAGCATGATTGTTTGCCTTATTAAAAACTCCAAGGAGAATAGGAATGAAACCTCTGCAACATGGAGAATTACTTCTCCAAATTCAGATTTATGTTGTGATCCTGGTGAAAGAAAAAGCATGTTAACACCTGAAGAGTAAACAGGTCATGGTTCTTAATTTAAAAGATATGGGTTACCTAAGCACTTTAGAGAGCTCTCCAAGAAGATCCTTCTTCTCTTTTGTAAGGTCTCCCTGTGCACGTAAGGCACTGATGACACCTGCATAGGCCTCCAGTTCTGAAGAATTAGAGTGAATAATATTTCTATTTAATGCTCACAGCAAAGGGGAGAAAAAAAAGTTGTTTTCCATATTACTGACAGTATTCTAATAATTTTCAAAATCATTAAGAGGAACATGTCTTTCAATTATTTAGCGCTTTTTCAAAAGAGATTGATGATTTGGAACTCTCTCAGTCAATTACTCTGCAGCATAAAACATCTCTATGAAACAATTGTCTTATCACAGCGGATTATCTAGCTTATAAACTCAAACGAATGTGTCAAGCTCTCTCTGACCTGACAGTTCAGGCAAAAACCTTGAAGAAACTGTTTGGAGAGTAGTTCAGAATTCTCTTAATATGTATCATTATTAACAATTCCATGGCTTGGAAAAGAAATGCACTATCAAAAGAGCAACTGTTTTTTTTGGAATGCCTTTCCTTAATTAGCATGGAGAACATCAGCTCTAGTTTGTTAAGTATGATCATCATAATCTTTTTTGCCTATTTACTTGATATGGTACAACTGCTTGAATCTGAAACAAATGCAACACACTGAATCAAACCTGCTCAACACAAAAGAAACAATCCAGCTATTCTTAAACACAGAGCTACCACAAAGACAAATGCACAAAAATGCAACTGTGATTTACCAGAAATGTGTAATTCCAGGTGACTGTGATGTCATGCCATTAGTGTTTAAAAAAATGAAACTATAAAAGGCTACTGATATTTTTGAATTTTGTCGTAATAAACAGGGTGAAGATACACCTAATGCAAATAATGGAGCCTGTTAATTTGCCAAATAATGACTTGCTATTCTCAGCTTCAGTTTAGGGAAACCAGAAACAAAAATTCTTTTGATCCTTACATAGGTGCTTTTCATTTGACACCTCCATTTCAGCAGACAACCCAAACAACCCCACAACAGATCCCAGTAAACCAAAACCAAGACTAAAAGGTGCAGGCCAAAAACTAACATTGCCAAAGTTTGCTGCAAAAGAGAAGACTGATGCTATTCTGAAAAGGTTTCAGTTTAGGATTCCAAAGAGCTAATTTACAAATGAAATCAAGGAATTGTGTTGAAAAGAAATTCTGCTTTCCTGTTCCGATTAAGCAGATAAAACAAAAAGCAGAGTCATTTTGGTTAACTATGCAGCCTGCACAGGGATGCTGAGTGACCTACAGAAGCATTTACAGCTTCAGTTATAAAACATTCACTAATTAATGCAATGGTTATTACTAATATCAACATTTATTTAGACAACCATGTTACAATATTTATGATACTAATTATTTTCCTCTGTTAACAACTTAAAGTAGTTCTCGGATGCAACCATATAATTATTTATCAAGAGCACACTTTTTTTTCCTTCTACATTATAAATAAAGATCCTCTACACTAGAGCCGTAAAAATGCACATTCTGGTCCTTTGGAAGCTAGCAAGGATTATAGAACAGCTGTAATCACCTTTGTGTTTATGCAGCAATCACTAACTGCTGCACTCTCTTTCCCACACAAAACACACTAAAAGGCTAAAATGGGTTTGGCAAGTAAATGTCATTATTGCTAGTGTGAGGTGCTACCATCATCAACCTTGTTTAGTAATACGCCATGATCAACACCAGGTCCTGCACACCTCAAGATGCATTTCAGCCTCACCTACATCCCTGCTTCACTCCTTACTGAGTACTACCACTACTGCTGTACCATTGGCCTAATCAGATGTTGGGCTGTGATCTGGAAAAGCAGGACTCTACAGCAGACAGCTACTGCTGGATGTAACTGTAACACAGCTATTGCTCCCACTGCCTGTGGTCCTTCACCCCCCCAGTCCCGTGGTGTGTCTCGTCTCAGCTCACAGAGGCAGTGCCTCAGCCTCACCCTGCTGGCAGGGCCCCCTTGTGGGGACACAGCTCATGCCAGCATAACAAAAATGGTTATTTTTAATTTTTTTTTTCCTTCCTGTCAGCCTAGGTTATGTCACTGAAGGAGGTGTAGCTGCAGTTCTGGTTGGCTCAGCTGCACTGGCAAAGTTCTGCCAGCACACCGCTGTCAGCTCGGGTGGAAGTTTTTTTTCCATGCTTCCAGCCAGCATAGGTATGTTAATGAAATTTAGTAGCAGATCTGGTCAAAAGCTTTTGGCACTCTACCCTTTCTCCTAGTTTTTGTACTTCTTGAGCCTTGATTAAGACTTGGGGCTGTCACCTCAACAGATAGTACAGCTTGTTGCAATGTTGTGTGCAACATCTGCATCACTGTTTCAACAGCATGCAAATCCCATATCCCCAAGAAATGAAATAAAAAGGGCAGAGGGAGGAAAAATAAATTCTCAACTCTCAAAAATAAAGTGGATGGCTTCACAATGTATGAGAACCTTGGCACAGTTCAGAAATACAGCACATCGTCTCTTAGCAGTCAAGCAAAATGAGAATAAGAAAAGCTGTCACTTGACAGTCAGAGGAAGTTAGAGGGAGCCTCAACTTTCTTCCTGACATCATCTCCTAGATTATGGTCCTCAGAACAAACTCTGAAAAATCTAAGGCTTTTTTCTGCCCCTTCTAGTATAATTTAACTGGCAAAACTCCAAACCCTTAATTACATAAATTCAGCTGTAAGAACTCAAAACCAACTATGTCAGATCAGACCAAAGGTCTAACAAAGGATTGTCTCTCCTGCGGTAGCCAAAAGCAGATGTGTAAGGAAAGAGCAAACATTTTTATTACTTTTCAAAACACAGAAGCATCTCTCCTCATACACCTAGATCTACAAGGACAGAGTACAAAATATCTCCCAGTGTCTATCTCTTGGGCAGGGGCCTCAAACACTGAGCTACATTTGAAACAATGAAAAAGGCTCCTGTGGTTATGGCAGTCGAGCGAGGACATCGTTTTCTCACTTCCCTGACAACCTACATAACTGCAAATCAGAAACTGCATTTTTCTAAACCTTATTTTATGTCTTCACAATAGTAACGTCCAATACTTGAATTCAGCCCTACAGTGCCAGTTAAACCAGAATTTCACTAAATTTTTTGGGGTACAAAAAGATGTCTAATACAGAACTGGGGGGAAAAAAACCAACCAAAAAACACAACAAAACAACAACAGAAAAACTGCAGCCCCAAAGACTCTCCTTTCAGAGAAAATCTGGCTGCATATTAATAGTGACAGAAAAGCCCAGCCCTGCAACACAGCACCTAGGACATCCAAGAGAGATTTGACCAAAACAATTGTACAAAACAATTCTCCTCTACTTGTTTTGCTAGGGCTGAGAGTGTCTGCCAAACATAATTTTAAGCCAGGGTACTCAAGCCAATGACACACAGAAAATGCAGGAAATTACTTGCAAGTTGCCTGTTGACATATTAAAATATTTCATGCAAGCAGCATGAAGGCAAATCTTGAAAGGGCAAAGTACAGACCCACAAATTGTATCTTACTGTACCCAGTTTGCGAAGGATCCTCTTGCACTCATCCCTACTGAGGTCCAGAAGAGTTGGCCACACCACAGGCATCCTTCCCTTGTGTCTGTGCTCCCACAGAGCTCAGCCTCGCTGGAAAAGGAATATAAACGCTCAAGCCCGTAATTTATTGATTTCCCAAGCCGATTAATGTAAACTCCTCTCAGCCTGCTCACAACTCCACGGACACATTCGCTCCCATCCCCGCCCCAATCTTTGTAGTGGCATGAAGGAATTCGGCAGTTTCACAAGGGCATGGACTTCCTTTACTCTCTCCCTCAATTGCATTGCCCAAGCCTTTTTACGGAGTTTTCTATCTCCTTCTCAAGCCTTTTTTTTTTTAACGCTGAAACGCTCTCCGAATTGATGTTTAAGACTCCTCCCTCTCTTTATGCACAGAGCACCTATTAAAAGAATTCTTCCGGCGAACCGCACGCTCCCCTTCCCCCCGGAGAATGTATTTTGCGCCAGCCTATATTATATGACAGGATGGCAAAAACATCGTGTACGAAAATTTGCTCTTCACGTACCAACACCAGTCCCCTTCCCCAAAAAAAAAAAAAAAAAAGCAAAACACGGGAACACCTCGATCCCAACGCAGCGAGATGCCGGGGGTGGCGGGGAGAGAGGGCGCATCTCCCCGATGCGACGAGGATAATCAAGGAAAAAGAGCAGCCGGAGGCGAGCCGGGCAAGCGGGGCTTGGGCCAGGCAAGGAACCGCACGACAGTGGGGGTGGGGAGGGGTGGGCACCGGGAACAAAAGCCCTGGCGGCGTCGCAGCTTCCAGCGGGGGGCTGCAGGGGGGGAGGGTCTCCTACAAGGGCGCCCGAAGGCAGCCGCCACCCGGGCACTCCCCGCCCGCCCTTCCCGGGCCCTGGGCGCGGGGGACCGGCCGGAGCCAGCGGCGCTGGGTGCCCGCCGGGATCGGGGAAAGAGAGAGGGAGCAGGCGGCTGCTGGCGCTGCTTCCCCGCATCGGGCGGAGCGGCAGCGCCAGCGGGCGGGGGCCGGGGCGCTGCCCTGGGCCCGTGAGGGGGTGGCGGGTCCCCACCGTCCCGGAAACGGAGCTGCCCCTCTCCCCGAGGCGGACCGCCCCGGGTAGGGCGGGGAGCAGGACCCACCTGCCCGGCCGTGCCCAGCACATCGAAGGCTCCGCGGCAGCCGCACCGCCCCCCCCGTTCGCCAGTGCCGCGCTCGGGTTTGTTTAGTGGCGGCGGCGACGGCGTTTACTCGGGCCAAGATGGCGGAGGAGCGCACTACGCATGCGCGGGCGCCGCGAGGTACGCTAGGAATTGTAGTTTCTGCTGTCCCTTCGCCGTGAGGAGCTGGAAGACGCGGGTGCTAAGATGGGCGCTCGACTGTGCCATGCGCATGCGCAGTGACACGAAGCATGCCGGGAACGATAGTTCTATGGGTGTTTCTCGACGCGTGGGAAGCGACGCCCACCGTCCCGCCATGGCTCGGCGGGCGGGTACGGGCAACCAGAAGGGACAAAACACGGTGCGCGTTCTCTGCCCGGCCGGGGCGTGCTGCGCGGTTCGAACGCAGCCACACAGCCCCGAACTGTAGGAATTAACAGCTGGCCACCACTCCTGGAACGAAATCTGGCAGGGGAGACAGAACATCACCCCGACCGCCAGCTGGCCGTCTGCAGCTTCCTAACTTTAAAAAAGTGGCGGGCGCGGCTGTAGGGAACAATAAGGGAATGAATCCCACACGCTCCGGGGTGTGCTCTGCTCCCCGAGCACCGCAGCATCGTGAGTACCACTCAGAGCCCGCGCCTGGCCGCTGTTTCGGATATTGTAGCGATTATAACATGTTTTCCCGAAGATTTCCATGAAAAGCAGTATATTTAATCTGTTTGAAAATCCTCGGATTACATTAGAAATAGAAAATAAAATGTTTCTGGAGTGCAGCTGAAAAGCAACACATCCAGTTGCGGCTGCGTGTTGCGGCGAGAAAGTATCAAAGAATCCGATCCATAAAACTGCCTGCAAGGAAATCGCTGAAAAATCCCACCGAAACCCCTTCAGGATGAGGCTTGCTCCCGGCTCTCCATCTCACAGGGCTCTGTTTTTGCTGCAGGTACTTGTTTAGCTCGCTTCTTGTCCTGGACGCGCTTTGGATGCCAGGCAGTTCGGTGAAGAGGAACGAAGGGCTCTCCTCCTTCTGCTCTCTCCCAGAAAATCGAGTGTTACGGTTTGCTTTCAGGATGCCAGGAACAGCTGGACCTTTGCCGAGGAGGATGGATGATGTGCACCGAATCGTAACTCCCATTTCCAGCAGATCGGCAAGGGCTGTTTTTTCCATCTCCCTAAAGACAGAAATGTTTCTTCCCTGTTATCACTGATTAATTTTTTTCTCACTTGCAGTTTCCTATTATTCTTCACAGCAGTATAAATCTCAAGTACTTGAAAACAATTATACTGAGGAGTACAAGACAGCTAGAAATTTTTTTTTCTCCTTTTAATGTCTTCCTGAACAACGACGAGCTGAAGGCAAGTAGCATCATCTTTGCATAATGTTGCCTAATAAATATCCTAAGATTTGCACACATGGGAAGATGCAGGTTTGTGCCAGAAGTTGATGTTTTCCTTTCCCGGTCAGAGACTCCACTGGAGAGGAAATCACAAATTCCAAATCTGGAAATCCCAGAATCCCAGAATGGTTTGGGCTGGAAAGGACCTTAAAGCTCATCCAGTTCCAAACCCCTGCCATGGGCAGTAACACCTTCCACTAGACCAGGTGGTTCAAAATGTGCTTTTAGTCAGACTACTCTGGTCAATAGGAACAGGCAAGGACAGCCTCGCCCCTTACCGAATATAACCTTTCTGAGGTTTATTCATAATTTGCAATTATGATGCTCTAGCAGAGTATCAGTTTTATTGCACCCAAGATGCTTAACAGCCAGCCCCTATGTTGGTGGAATACATTATTCCATGAGCAGAAACTACCAAACATGCCTTCTTAAAGAAAACTTACCTGCTAAGATCTAAATTTTAGCTGCATGTTATGTTTAACTTTGCGTATTTAGGAAAGCTCTCTGTTCTCAGAGTGAAATCACTGCTAATGATGCAGCTCAGAGGGAGCAGAAATACTTTTTTCAGACCTGCTTAGTAGCTAAATTCATTAAATGTATTTATATCTATTTTGGATTTGGTTTTAGATATTTATTTTTTTCCAACATGGATGAAAGTAGCCAACAGAACCAAAAGTTATTGTGGGTAAGGTAGACAGGCACACACTGACACTCACGTATGTTCATATGTATGTATCCAAGAAAATGGTATTTGCTTCATTTCCTCTGGCACACAGAACAGAAAAGTGATGTAAAAAATTAGTCAGTTATGCATGTATGAAATGTCTGAAGCTGTGATTGCTGCATTTCTACAGTGTCCTAAGATGATTTCCAAGAATATTTATTTTTATTAAGGATGAAGACCCAGACTTGGAGATGCATGAGAGGTTCATAGTCTGAAAGCCAAATTTTCCTTGTAGTTGAAGCCATGATGCTACCATTTACTTCAGACTAGCCTACAATCAATTCTCCATTACCCAGAAACAATGGGAGGGCTGAAATAGCATGGACAAAGTAAAAAAAATGCCCAAAGCACGTAAATAACAAGTCCTGAAAAGCATAAAAAGGCCAGAGCTCTGCAGCAGTTGATTAGCTTGATCAATAACCCAGGTTGTCTGAGCAGATGCACCAGAACTACCCCCAAGCCCAGCAAGGTCTGGTCAGGAGAGTCTTCTCTAGTCAAACCCACATCACATAGAAATCACTATGCTGCTGTACAGCCTTAACCTGTGCAAGAAGAGCACAGATCTTTCTGTATAACTGAACTAGGGCTGTCTGGACTAGGAAGGACTGCACGCAGCCAACTCAGATCTCCTAGCCTAATCCAGGAGGCTGAGACTTGACAGCATTCCTTAATGTCTGATGACCAAAATATCAAGTGTTCCAGTTATAGACTAAAAAAAAGAGAAGAAAAAAAAGACAACATGGTTCAGGCTTACTTCATTAATACTTCATTAATACAGAAACATCGCTAAATGTCCCACATTCTGTCAGTAAACTCTTAGAAAATAAATGAGGTCATTGTACGTAAAGGAATAAAATACAGTGTAAAAATGCCAGCATTTTTTCTAGCCTTAGATGCCTCACAGATACCAATAATTTTCTCAGTTCTCCTTACCTACATCCTTGCTCTCTGTCATCATTTAAGGAGGCCCAAAATTACAGAGCACTTTCTGAGTGTCCAGAAAGTAAAACAAGATACAAACTTGTTGATAGCAGCACTTGGTCATCTTTCCTAAGAAAGCAAAGCTCAACAGTGTAAAAATCTCTCAAGGTGAAATTAATTTGTTGGTCAAGGGGAGCTAAGAACTCAGATGATCAAATCTGATGGTGAGCTGATGAGCAACGCTGTGCAAATTGTTGTGATCTCCCTTGTGCCTTCATTTCCTACTGTTATACTGCATTTTAAAAACTAAAGACAGACAATGATACATAAAAGCTAGGCATTATATGTAGGGGGGTGAGGCCCTGGCACAGGCTGCCCAGAGAAGCCGTGACTGCCCCATCCCTAGAAGTGTTCAGTGCCAGGTTGGATAGGGCTTGGAGCAACCTGGTCCAGTGGAAGGTGTCCCTGCCCATGGCAGGGAGCTGTAACCAGCAGATCTTTTAGGCCCCTTCCAACCAAAACCACTCCAGGATACCATGATTAATTTTATAAAAGCATACTGCTGGGTATTCTTTTTAAGAATTTGCTCAGTTGTATGCATTTAGACAAAATCTGTTCCTCCTTCCAGAAAAGGAAAGAAATGACCATCAATCTCTACTACTTTCTGTTATGTTCTCTACAACCCAACAATTTCAGATTCAGATTTAAGTAATATGACTCTCATCAATAAAACACACTGGTCTAATTAACCACACTTTCTGGGTGCTGACAGAATATTCTGTGTCTCACCACACTTACTTTTATCCTCAAAGACAATGGAAGAGAGAAGGAAGTAATCTTGGGAGCCTCAGCAGTGAGATGGCCCAAGGAAGAGCCATGATTTTCCCAGGGAGGTGATCTGTATGCAGCTTGGGTGGCCAGGAGAAAGCTGTGCTTCTCAGTTCTTTGGGAGCTCATAGGAAATGAGTGGAGCAGCCTTGCTGTAGTTCTCAATGGGTTATTGACTGCATCTCCCCTCGCATCCCTACAACCTGACTGATACAGGCTCTGCAATGATCCTTTTTGCTTCAGAACAGCCTTTCATGGGTAGAAGAGAGGTGCTTCATCTTGGTACTATATGGGAACGAGGCACAGCCACTGCAGCTTTGAGGTAAACTGCTTTTATGAGGTAAATGGTGAATTTCCAGCTTCCAAGAGACTTACGCTGGTAATTTTAAAAGTATAAATGGAAAATCAAGGGAAATGTATTTGTTTCTGTCTGTCAGCAATTGAGAAGTAAAAAACCTACTATGCTTTTGATACTAAGATGAATGCAACACCATAGGCAATTTCAAATTTTAGGGAATTTAAGGATAGTTTAAAGTATCTTCCATGTCTTGCATAGAGAAATAGCCTAAGTTCTATCAGAAGTGAAATTATTTCTTGGCCTTTTTTTGTTTCCAACTAGCTTAACCAATGGAGTTTCCACTTCTCCTAGTAGGTTATTCAGTGACTCGATACATTTTCCTGACATAAGCACCTCTATTTTAATGTCATTCTTCTGCCCTCAAACCACAGCTAAAAACTCTCTCCCTCCTCAAACACTTTGCCATCACATTTTTCCTCCTGGCTAAGAGAAAGCAGAAGCCTCAACAATGTCTATGTGCTGGCAGCTTGCAGAGGAGCTTTTTATACACAGCCTTGTCAAACAGATTGTCACTCAGGACTATTTGTATTTAAATTCACAAAGATATTTCAACTACTTTCACTAAAGATAGATTTGTGTTGCCAGTCAATAGATATTTCCCCCCTATTGTAAATAATACATATTCTATTCAACAAATGTTGTTTTAGACATCCTAACAGCTTCTGAGCTGGAAGTATCTAAATTCATCAAGCATTAAAATGCATCAAAATGCCACTGTGTATAGAGTTGAACATCTATTTAAACACTTTGCTACACTGATGCAAACTCAATTACATAACCTCAGCTAATGAAAAAAAATCACTTGTGTCATTTTGCGGCAGATCAAAAAAGGAATTGAAGCTGGTACCTGTCGCTTTGTTGAGATGGACATAACGACACACAAGTATTGTAATCCAAAGACAGAAAAAAGTTTTTATTATTCTCTGCTACTACTCTTATACCTTTTCACAATTACTGTGGCTTACTATGATTGGCTGCTTAGCAAACAATGACAGGGCTGTCTGAAGAACAATGACCATTCAAACAGCAGCACAATTAGCTGTACAAGCAATTAGTTACATATTACATGCAAGTTCCTTCTGGTGCACTCTTGATGTTCCATAGCCAGAACATATTTTCCTTGTGTTCAGAACATCTTCTTTTATTGATTATCTTCTTGTCACTGTGGCTTTCACTGTGACTGCAGTTTTCTCACAGGTAAATTCTGACTGTCTTTAAGTCAAACTCTGTGAGACCTTCAGAACAGCTATCAGCCTCATCAGGTACCCTCTGCAATCTTGGGAGGTAGATGAAAACCTCCATCCTCTTTGTAGATTGCTGCATTGGCAAAGAACATATAAACTTGCTTGCTCAGAATAGGAAGCTAAGGAATAAGGCCAAGTAATGAAGTTATTGCTCCACTGAGCCACTTAAGTCCTCACCTATGGCCACATTTGTGTTATACAAATGCTGGGTACCTCTAACAAGCTTCTACCACTCAAACAACATATATCCCAGATCAGCAAATAGAAGAATTCAGTCACACTGGGACCTGATTTGCATTGTATTTTAGGGGAGCTTGCATCTTCTCTTTCAAGTTGCACCTTTAAGCTGTCAACAGATTGTCTATTGCTTTAAAGTTCAAATCAACTCACCAACAAATTACTTGCTTCTAATTTCGACTAATTTTTACAAGGCTGGGTATGCTATAAATGCTGAGGAAGTAAGTGAATATTAAAGATTATATAATCCTAATATGAGTATTAGAAATTATATTGATCCTGGAACACCTTGCAAATGGAAGTTTAAGCTTACAGTACTGTTGTAGGGTGACAACAGCAACAGAAAAGCAAGCTGCTGCTGCATTTGCAAATCTGAAACTAGCATTATTGTCACTGTGCAGTTTTCAGTGAAACTTTGGGCAAAGTTCACGTGCTTTAGGAGGTTTAGGGATTAGCAGGGCTTGTGCAGACAAATAAAGACAACTCTGAGCAGGGGCAAGCAAACAGGGAAAAGAGATGAGTCAGACTCTCACTCCCAACTCCTTCATGGTGGTGTAACCCTGTACCTGCAGCACAGCACGGGGTGGGGAGGCTGTATTTTTGCACTGACTGGACCTTCAGAAACTGCAGCAGCTCAGGTGGAAGCCTGGACTAAGAGCAGCTGCTGAGAATTTAGATGGCTGCTTCCCTCTGCAGCAGGGAAGTAGCTGTATGCCAGAATACTCAGCTGAGTAAAAAGAGTAAGTAGAGCAGATAAGAATACAGCCTGTGCACAAAACCATGGGTTTTGGGCAGATCCTCACATCAAAGTCCAGTGCTGCAAAGACAGTGGCCCTCTGGGTTTCCTCATATTGAAGAATCTGATAGAACACCTATAAAAATCACCATTCTTTGAATCAGAACCACAAAAAGAAAAAAAGATCCCAGTGAAATAGGGAAAAAGCAATGGGAATTGAGTCTGATAACCTTTTAGTATCATCACAGACCTTGTTAACTCTAATTTGCAAAAAGTTAACCTCAAGGGAGGAGCTGGGATAGTGCATTGCTGTAACTTAGGGTGAGAGTTAAGTTGGGTGTGGGTCACTACTCAGCCTGGATTCACCAAGAGGTCTGTCACACACTGCTTCCAAGACTTGGTTATTCCCCACCTTTGCCTCTCAGTTCTTCAGAACAGCAGGCAAACCCTGGACAGAAATAAATATCTTGGGGTTCATAGAGTTATTGTGGACAGGTACTTTTGGATACAAATCTACAAAACTGGCTCTGTGGGATTAACCTGATGTCCATTTAGGTCTTACACTCACGTTACCCCAACAATGGGGCTTGTAAGAGAAATGTAGTATTAAAAAGAATCATGGAAACATTGCAGATGTTAAATATTCTCTTGCAAATAAATTTTTCATAGCAGGAAACCTGCAGGAGTACACTGTCACACTTTAACAGTACTCCAGAATATTAAGGCGTACAGATTTTCCTCTTGGGAAAGAGACATACGGTCCTTTTCCAGAAGCACACAGAAAAAGTTATTTTACACCCACTATTATGGGAAAGAAAATCCTGTATTTAAGATACAGCTAACCTTTGAAGACACGGGGAAAAAAGCAACACCAACACACAAAATTCCTTTAAGAATAATTTATCAGAATGCATATTATATATTCAACACTAATATACTATTTAATCCATGTTAAATGTTCAACAGACAGACTCTGAAACATACTGTGAATAAGACTTGAATAATCAAGAGGATTGTTTAAAACACAAAATCACCAGCATACAAATGATATACATACACTTCAGAGTCTACTGTGCAGGAAAAACAGTTTCGGAGATTTCTGTACTCTACAACAGAAGATAATTTTTGAAATTTCCAACTAAGCAGTAATGTAAACTGATTTTTATTTTTAAATAAAGTGCTTCTAGTATTACTATGGGTTTTGAAAACTATTACATCCATTTTCTTTCCATTACATAGAAAGCACTTAAGAATTAGTCTCCACATAAAAACCACCATCCAGCAGATCTCAGATCAACAAGTCCTCGCCTTCATTTCATTAGGAAAGCTCCTATGCAAACGTACGCATATCTGGAAAGTAACAGCCATAATATACTTGTATAGTGCTTCAAATGATACAACCAATATCAACTGAGACTTTGGTCAGAAGTGGCAGCTCAGAAATATGTGCAGTGGCTAATTTAATTTTAATACTGCCATGATGACATTCTGGTCTGGCTTGCTCAGGGCCCCAAAAAGAAGTTCAGCATGCCAGTACTTCTGCTTGGTGAAGCAATTTGGAGAAGAAAAGGTCTTTCAATATTGGGCAGAAGACACCATTTTCTTATTAGTTATGTGAAAAGAAATAATTTTTTCCTACTGAAACAGATTTTAGGTGTTTTAAAATCCACTCTAACATTATGCAATTGTGCTCCTATACTATTACTACAATTGAATATGATCCTGCTCTCTTTTTTTTTGTGTTTCCTCGTATCAGCACGAACATTTATGCAACCTGCACCACAGATCAGATGACAGCTATCTGGACTAAATCTAACCTAAGTGAGTTTATTTTTAAAAAGATTACTTATCTGATTAACTCATTTATACAGTTCACTGTCCATGAATTTTGGTGATTGCCCAGTAAAGTCAAACCAATGGGATGCAGCTACAGTTCTCTTTAGCATTAGCTTAAATGACTACTCAAAACTACTTCAGCTACATACCCAAGGTAGAATTCAAGCAAACAATTAACACCAAATAAACTGATATTATTATAACTGGTCAAGAGCACTTGATGAGAAGACTTCATCATGTAAAAGACAGCTTTAATCCTGCTCATACCAAACAAATTAAGCTTAAAATATTTGAAGCTCAAAAGCAATCAAATAAGTAGGAGTGTTTTATTGTTTTTCCTTTATGCACTTTTTTGAAAACTTATACTTTTGACTATCCTGAAACACTTATCACTTGCCATCAGCATTTATAATTTCACAGCTGCTCTACCTACTTTTAAACAGGACATACTTGGTGAGGGAGTCCTTACCTACTTCCTACCACCCAGTTTTCTGTATCCTGCTTTTTTTTTCCTAAGCTTTATTTTATTTTTACCTATTAATGGCTTCTGACCAGGTACAACCTCTATCTAATTATTTCATTATTAAAAAAGCTTGTGGCTTTTACCATTATTTCTTCAACTACCTGAAAGGAGGTTTTAGCCAGGTGGGGATCAGCTGCTTCTCCCAGGCAACCAGCGACAGGATGAGAAGACATGGTCTTAAGCTGTGCCGGGGAAGGTTTAGGTTGGACATCAGGAGGAATTTTTTTCACAGAAAGGGTGATTAGACATTGGAAAAGTCTGCCGAGGGAGGTGGTGGAGTCACCATCCCTGCAAGATGTTTAAGGAAAGCCTGGATGTGTTCTGGTCTAGCTGACATGGCTATGATCAGTCATAGGCTGGACTCGATGATCGCTGAAGTCTTTTCCAACCTAATTGATTGAGTCACTGATTCTGTGTGTAATTATCCATCAGGCTGCAGAGTAACAACATCCTCCTAGAGCCAAACAAAAGAAAAGAAGAGGAGAACAAGGTTACGACCTAGATGTCCACCTTATGCCTGGTTTTAAAGCAGACACAGTGTAGCACATATAGAGATGGGGAGCAGCCCCAGGCAAAGGCACACCAGTCCTGCCCTCCTCCACTCACCCCTCTGTGAGTTTCCTAAGGGAGGAAACTAAGGCAAACTTAGCCACAAATGATCAGAACTGTAACAATGAGGCTGGCTGGCTGGAGGCCTGTGGCTGGTAACCAGGAGCTGTGAGCAAAGAGAGGGAAACCAGTCTTGGAGTTAATGGGGAAACTGGAGGTACTGTGCTTGGAGACTGGGGGTTAGATGAGAAAACTGTGTAGGCCTGCAAATATACAAATGAAAAAAAAAGGGATAATGTGGCAGGAGAGAGCAGGAAGACCAGGCTGACATGAGAAGAAAGCTGCAGAGGAGAGAAAAGTGCTTGTCTGTACAAAAAATGTTATAATCTCCCTCCTACACCGGGTTTTGGAGTGGCCACAGTCTAACACACACACGCCATAGGATGTGCACACACACGAGCACAGGGCATGACATGCACGCCGTAACACACACACATAAGGTGTAGCACAAATGCACACACTGTAACACACAAGGCACAGCACGTGGACACGGCGTAAAGCACAGACGGCGTGACACACACACACGGGGTGACAGAGAGCACAACACACACACACGGGGTGACACACAGAGCACCACACACACAGTGACACGCACACACACAGTGACACACACACAGTGACACGCACACACCACACACACACACAGTCAGACACACACAGTCACACACGGAGCACAACACGCACAGATCCCCGATCCCCCGCGCATGCGCGCCCCCGCCGTGTCCGCTCCCCGCGCGCACGCGCAGCGCCGTGCCGTGCCCGCGGCGGGCGCGCGCGCGGTGCAGTGTGGGAAGGAGGCGGCCCCGGCCTGGCGGAGCGCGGCGCTGAATCCTCCCGGCCGCTCACAGCACTGTGGAGCCGCTTCCCGCCCTGCCTCCCCTCCGGCCGCCGCCGCCGCCACCGCCTCCTCCTCCTCCACCCCACACACGCACCCTCCCCCCCGCCCCCCCTCCCGCCGGCCCGCGGATTTAAAGGGGCAGCGGCCCCGGCCGGGGGAACCATGCCGAACTTCTGCGCGGCGCCCAACTGCACCCGCAAGAGCACCCAGTCCGACCTGGCCTTCTTCCGCTTCCCCCGGGACCCGGCCAGGTGAGACCACCTCGGGAGGGGCGGGCTGGGGGAGGGGCGCCCGGCTCTGCCCCTCAGGCGCCGCCGGCCCACAGCGCTGCCTGCCTGAGGAGACACCGTGCCAGGGAGGCGGCTCCCTCCCTCCCTCCCTCCCTCCTGCCCGCTCCGCTTCCCGCGCGCCTCCCTCACCGCGCCTCCTCACCCGCGGGGCCGGCGGCCGCCCGGAGCTCCGATGGTGCCTGCGGAGGCCGCGCTCGCTGTGGCGCCGGCGGGGCGGGGCCGCGGGACCCTCGGGGCTGTGGCGGCGGGCGGGTGCGCCTGCGCCGGGACGGCAGCGCTGCGGCTGCCGCCCCTCGGGGGAGTGGTGGGGACGGGAGCGGCGGGGACGGGGTGCCTGGCCGCGGGGGGTGGAGGCTGCCTGGCTGTGGGCAGGGTGGCGTTGGGTGTGAGGCGGTGCGATGGGATGTATGGCTGTGAGGGATGTGGGGCGGCTGTAGGGGTGCCGGAGCCATGGGGCTGAGGGGGGAGCCCTGCGCTGTGGGGAGCCCGCGCAGGCTCAGCGCTGGTTCAAGCAGTGGAGGTCTGTCAGTCCTGCTCCGTGTGTTAGGCGATGAGGTGCTGGACGATGAGGTGTGTGCGTGGCGAACGGGACACTGCTGCGACAGGGAGGAACTGTCGCAAGATTGCTGGAATGGTGGGAAAGCATCATGAGCAACAAAAGAAGTGATGGGAGAAATTCTCAATGGGTGAAAAGTAGGGGTGGTGTACTGGTAGAGCAGAAAGTGTATGAGTGAGAGACACTGGAAAATACTATGAAAAATAAATCGTGTACTTAGACATAGAAACCCCCATATAAAAGTTCACCCTTAAATCGAAATAACACTCTTAAAATCACTTGATTTAACATGATGCTCACAGTATTGAAAGGTGTGTAGGCATAGAGCAATACCAGTTAACTCTTTTCTAAGAGTAGATAGCTAAGGTGGAATTTTTAAATGATTTATACGTGATATTTACTTGCTTCCTTCCTTGAAGTTGCTTGACCTGATTTTTGGAAAACCAAAACCCCATGGGAATGATGAATATGTAATATTTTCTAAGGAAACAGACCTTCCAAGTGATTTCAAATGAAGATACAAAAAGCTTATATAGGTAGTAGCTGCTCTCTAAAGTTGTGATTTTGGATATGTTAAGAAGCTCTCCTGGATGAATGCAATGCCTTGCCATAAAGCTTGGCTATCCAGACCTCTTCTTGATGCCTGGTACCTGCAAGGTATTGTAGTACAATCCATATTCCAAATGCTTTTGCTTTAATAAGTGAAATGAAAGTGGTTGCTTACCTACTCATATTCTTTCATTTTTATGATTTGCTCCTACTGTTGTCTCTTTCTGCCTTCTGTCCTGTGAGACCCTCAGGATCTCACACAAAGGAATGTCTGCAGTTTGTCTGGAATTGAAGAAATTTGGTGCCGTCTCAGCTTCAGTCTTAATTTGTAAGAGGTCCATGCTGTAAAATGTGAGTCACATCAAGCTGTACAGAATTGGTCAACAGGTGACAGTTTACTGTATGAAGAAAATACAGTTTATAATTTTTCTGTGGAAAGACATTTCAAATGAGTGTTTTCCATGGTAGTAGTGTGGAGATGTAGTTAAAGGTGTGCAATTAAATGATTACATTTTAAAGATTTTTTTTTTTAAACTGTATTTTATAAACTCTAGGGTGATTGGGATTGGAAGGAACTTCAAAGCACATCTCCTTCCAAGCCATGGGCAGGTACACCTTCCATTAGACCTCCTTGCTCCCGGCCCCATCCAGCCTGGCCTTGGAACGCTTCCAGGAGTGGGGCAGTCTCAGCTTCTCTGGGCAACCTGTGACAAGGCCTCCAAACCCTCACTGTAAAAAATTTCCTCCATGTATGTAACCTAAATTTCCCCTCTTACAGTTTGAAGCCATTCCCCCTTGTCCTGTCCCTACAGTTCCTGATGCAGTGTTCTTGTCTGACTTCCCTGTAAGGCCCCTTCAGACACTGGAAGGTGCTGCGAGGTCTCCGCACAACCTTCTCTTGCCTAGGCTGAACAGCTACTATTTTCTCATCCAGTCTCCATAGTGGAGGTGCTCCAGTCCTCTTATCAACTTTAGTCTCCTCTGGACTTGGTCCAACATTTCCATGTCTTTCTTTGTATTGGGCCATACTGTACAGAGTATTTCAGATGGGGTCTCAAAAGAGAGGGGCAGAATCCTCTCTCCAAAAGAAGGAGAAACTGTACATAAACTGTTTATAGCATCTTTATGCTCTTAAAAACAGACAGTGACAAAGATGATATTTTAATTTCTCTAATGTTCCCCCCTTAACATCTTACAACTTTCTATCCAAAGTTGATCATATATTTTATTTTACCAAGATGATTTAGAGACTGATAAATCTGTGCATCCTTTTGGTTTTACAGACTTGAGGGTGTTGGTTTATTCTGTGGGTTGATCTACAGCAATTTGCAGATGAAAATGACAATATGTTCCTTGTACTGCTTGCTGTCACTTTTATAGGTCAGACTGGGATGGTGAGCAAAGTACTTCGTGCCAAAATGTTTTCTGCACTTGGCAGCTTACAGCGGGAAAGTTGACAATAAAGTTGTTAGAATATCTTAAAATAAATTTTAATTTAAAAAAATCATGGATGGTAAATGGATAGTCCTGGGTAAATTGTTTCTACTACCTTTCTGTTTTCAGTGTTTCCATAATAGCAGGGTAATTGCCTTTAATGTTTTCCCAGTTCAGTGCTAAGCAGTTCCAGTTAGACGGTCCAAGTCTGATCTTTCAAGTATTAGGAAGTCAGTGAGAGCTAACCTGTTAAGACTACCTTCTTTCATTTTGTCTACTTAAGAAGATACAGGATTCAGAGGTTAGCCTTTGGAAAGGAACCAGCAGCATTTAATGGGTGGTATGTCATCTTTTCATATCAAATCAGTATAAGTAGCCTCTGTTACCTCCATAAGGTTGTATATTTTATAGTTTTATGCATTCTAGGCAGTGATCTCCACAGTAAGATATGTTTATTTAACTCTCATCTGTGATTGTGGCTCTGTGCATCCTGGTGGCTTGAGTTAGAGTTGAGGTATGAATGTTTAGAACAAAATACTTCTTAAGCAAAGAGATGCTGTTCCACTGCAGTTGACCAGTACTGAGGTAATATATACTCTAGTTGCATCTCAGTAGAATTTTCAACTTCCATGAGATGTCAGCAGACCTCTGAAAATGTAAAGTTTATGACTGAAGAAAACCTTAAAAGCTAATGAGCAATGCCTAAGCAATGTTAAGGAAATTTTCCTGCCTGACCATTCAGGAGCCATGCTGGGAGTCCTGTTTACATGACCCGAGAGACCTGAGACTTCTACTGCTGTGACCGAAGCCTCTCCAGGGCAGGTGGCTCCAGTGAAACAAAGAGTGCTGTTTGACTCCCTGGACATGTCACACTCATGGTGGCAGACAAGTTTCCCTTTCTGCCTCGACCCTGGGTTTTCTGTAGCAGAGTCTCAGATGTCTGGTTCCTTTCAGCACTTTAATCATAACATAGAAACAGCTTGAGCTGGTGCCTCTGGGGATTGACTCTGAACCAAGAAATCCTTGGGCTTTTATATCCTTACAGTCTATGCACCCATTCTGTAACTGCTGTCCCTATGTATGTACAGCATTATTCCAAGTACAAATATGACAAAACTCCCTGGATTACCATAGCGTAGACTACAACATTATAGATTCCTGTGCACAAATGATTACCATGATTACTTAAATGATTACCAATAAAAAAATCACAATTAAGTGATTGACCATCCTCTACTTGTTTGATGTGAGAACGGTGTATCCAGTTTCCTTACCTAAAACTTACAGCGAATAGTATATAGCAGTATAAGGTCCCTCCTATTTAACTTCCAATTTGGATTTTCCTGAAAATACTTTAGTTAATCCTTCATCTCCAGGTTGTTTATCATGTAGCTGTATTTTGTTTTATTTATCATTTATTATTTTGTGTGAAGTAGTCTCCAACCATTTATTTTCTAAGAGGCTGGTCCTGGGTATAATTCTCTGCCAAACACTATTCCTGTTGATGACCACTCTAGAGGTTGGTGAGAGTTATTTCTAATATCTGGCTATCCCATAGTACTACTCCTAAACTCCAGGTCATTTTAAATTTACCTGACTACAAGTTGGAGTAGTTTTATTATTTCTTTGTTTCACAGGAGTCTTTAGTATAAGCTGGACAGTGTACTAAAGCAATTTCTCTTGTCAGCTTGGTAGCTTCCAGTACCACTTGTATTTTGGTTCCATTAGATACATTCTCTTCTGCCCACGTGAAGAACTATGGTTCTTTCCATAGTGTAAATGTATGACACTCTCCAAAAGCATATTTAGAATTAGTGTAGTCATTCATTAATTACATCCCCCCCAGGCTGCTCTTCCTAATGCAAGTTAATTGAGCCTCTTGGGCATTCACCAAAGGTTGAAGAGGTTCTGCTTCAAGTACCTCTAAGTTTCTCATCCCTGTGTAGCTTGTGTGTAATTTTCCATTCATGTCTGAAGATCCATTGGAGAATGTGATTATTTCCAAGTTCTCTAGAGAGTGATCATGCATAACTCCCTGTAGGTGGCTGGAGTGAAACACTACCTGAGCACATCATGATGCAGCTCACTATTGAAGGGAACAGAAAATAAAGTTCTGGATTTAAAAAAAATCTCAAAATAATATGTGTATTTAAAATAATTTATTCACAACTATATGGTTTTTGTGTGGATGATGCTTGTGAAGCATGTTTAAGAATGATGTCCACTTCATGTATACATGGGTGTTGGGTGACTCAGACCTAAGTCTGCTCCTTTTCATGGCAGTTAACATAGAACAGTTAACATGGCAGTTAACATTTTCATGCTTTTAACATAGAAGTTATTCCCTGCTGCTAGAGCATCCAATTGAGTTGAGTAATAAGACTCAGGGCACTCTTGTGGATGCAGGTTTTGCGTAAGGACTTCACAAGCTCCATAAGCCTGTCTTCTCATGCAGAAATAGTTCAAAAGGCCTTGGAGTAATCTGCCAATTTCAGTGCCAAAGCAAAAGCTCAAGCTCCTTTTATAGCTTGGAAACCTGTTCCTGGACCCCACTGCACAGGCTCCACATCCTCTAGAAGCAGATTTCTATGAATCCCCCTTTTTGAAGGGAATTCATATGCACCTAATAGCAATACATCAGAATGAGCAATTACTTCAGCTGGTGTTTTTTGTGCTCTCCAGAAATATGCTTTGTCTGTGAACCAATTGCCTATTAATTTGCAAAAGAAGAAAATACTTTTACAATCCCACAAAAAAGATAGTAGATGAGCTTTTAGGTTAAAATATCTTGAAAGAATCATTATATTCTAAAATGCTATATTGATTTCTAATAATTTCCCACATAATCTTTAAAATGTGCATTTAGTGGCATGAATCATTACTGTAAGAGTTTAGAATTTTTTTAATATAAACAACTTTGGTATCAGTCTTGCTCTCTGAACCAGGTTTAGCTAAGCCTTTAAATTATTCCCCAATATTCACAAAATAGAATAGAATCACAGAGTCTTTAAGGTTAGAAAAGCCCTCTAAGATCATCAAGTCCTACTGTTAAGCCAGCACCACCATGTTCGCCACTGAACGATGTCCTCAAGTGCCACGTCCACACGCCTTTTGAGGACTACCAGGTATGGTGATTCCACCACTTTTGTGGGCAGCCTGTTCCAGTACCTGAACACCTTTCAGTGAGGAAATTGAGCCAACCTAAACCTCCTCTGGCGCAACTTGAGGCTGTTTCCTCTTGTCCTGTCCCTTGTCCTCTGGGAGCAGAGCCTGACCCTCATCTGGCTGCACCCTCCTGTAAGGGAGCTATAGAGAGTGAGAAGGTCCCCCCTGAGCCTCCTTTTCTCCAGGCTGAGTCCCTGCAGCTTCCTCAGCTGATCCTGGTGCTTCAGACCCTTCCCCAGCTCCATTCCCTTCTCTGTACACACTCCAGCACCTACATCAAGGTTGCGAGAACCCCAGAACCCAAGACTGGAGGTGCCTCACCAGTGCCCAGCACAGAGTGACCATCACTGCACTGGGCCCGTGGCCACACCAGTGCTGGTTCAGGCAAGGTGCCCTTGGCCTTCTTGACCACCTGGACACACCTGGGCTTGTGTTCAGCCACTATTGACCAGCACCCCCGGGGCCTTTCTAACAGGCAGCTTTCCAGCCACTCTACCCTAAGCCTGTACCTCTGTGTGGGGTTGTGACTCAAGGCAGGACCAGCCACCCCTAGTCAATGCCACAGGACTTCTTGGACTTTGTTAGGCACAAGGTCAGTGCCCATTCACAGCCTGGAAACACTGAAGCTACTTGTATTAGGTGTATTTTTCAACAACAGTGGTGTAATTGAGATGGCTTTTAATTTGTGCTAAATACATTGCAACTGAAGGACTTGTGTAACTACGGTGTGCATTAGTTGGATACTGAAAGATTTGATAAATATTGGGAGGTGTATCCACTCAGACCTGTGATTTCCTCATTTGGGCTGCTAACCAAAACATCTGACAAGACAGCCTGTGTTCCTATATTGTTGAGTAATCACTAGTTGTTTTTCTCCCTCCTTACTGCTATAAACAGTAATTTCATGTTTGTAGTTAAAAATAGTAGTAAAATTTCTTTCCCCTAGCTTCTAGCAACAGAACGAGTAACTTTGTTGCTCAGAGAGTGATGGCATACACCCCATTAGGGAAGGTCTAAGCTGACTACTGCATTTATATCAATTACTGCAAGTGGTTTACTCACCAGAGGAAACAGTCTCTTGCATACTTAAATGAAGTCCTATCAGTAAGATACTTCTTTATCTTTGTGTTATATCTTGGAGAACTAATCCAAAGCAGAAGTAAATAAATGTAAAAATACATACCTAAGGAGAACTTTTCTTGGAGGTGGAAGCACTGTCTGTAGAATGGTTGTTTTTCTATTGTTATTATTTCACGTTCATAAATCTACACTAAACTCCCCAGTGACCACAATAAATAAGAAGAATACTGTATTTTGAAGGGAGGTGGAGAAGACAACTATCTTAAAAACTGCCTAGAAAACATTATGACTTTAGACTACAAGCACATCTCTTTGGTTTTTAATTTTTCTTTTTAAGAGTGAATTCTCTAGAATTAAATAGTTAGGTGTCATGAGCAACTGTGCTACAATCTGCTCTCTGTGTGTGTGCGTGTGTGATAAAGGCAAGAATATATAAATTAAGGGAAAAGACTCTGGAATTTTCTAGGGTGATGTTGAGTGGTGAGCAGAAGCAGAAAAAGTAGTTTCTACAATGATTTGATGGAATGTTCCAAAGGAAGTTGTAAAGAACATTCCCGAGCCTCGCATCAAGGTCACTCGTGCTCACTTGCGCTCCAATTTTGAGTATGGTTTGAAATTGTAAGTGATTTTGTTTTATCCTAAGATTTATCTAATTCTTCTCCTTACATGCAGATGTCAGAGATGGGTAGAGAACTGTCGAAGGGCAGATTTAGAAGATAAAACTCCAGATCAACTCAACAAGCATTACAGATTGTGTGCTAAACATTTTGAGACTTCTATGATATGCAGAAGTGTAAGTAAAAACAAGCATTTGTTTACTGTATCTTGCAAAATATGACTGATATTTTTCACCAGAATGCTGCCTTTTAGTCTTTCAGCTTCTGGGTAACTGGTCCCTAAGAAAATTAATTTCTTAGTCTTAATTGGGATCACTGCCATTCTCTGGGGCTCCACACAGGCTCACAGCCATTGAAAATGAGCAATTGGAGGAGAGAGAAACCTGCTGGTTTAAAGTGTTTGTTGAACACTGGCCCTCACTGCAGTGCTTTCCTCATGCTTGCTTTGTTTCATTAGGGATTACAATATTATATAAATTTATTTGGTGTGAGTTTGCATATCTCTAATTTTACAATATTTAAACTTATTAATATCCTGTTACTGAACTGTGTAACTGGTGTGATTTGGTTAAATTATACTCTGTTGTGGCCACAATATTTAAATACTCTTTACATGCTTACTTTACATCTAAGCTTTTATTTCCTATTACATTTTCATCCAGCTAAAATCAGGGCACTGTTTTCTGTTAATGAAGTAATAGCTTTCAATTCTTTTTGTCAACGATATGATTTTAACAGCTTGCACAGCAGTAGGAAAGGGTGGACTTGGGATTTTGTATCAAGTTTTAATTTCTAGGCTGAATTTCACTCTGAAACATAAGCAAAACCAGTCTTTTAGTTATGAAGGATAATAGAAATATGCAGGTCAAACTCTGAAGTCCTGGTGGTATTACATGTGATGGGGTTTCTAATTAGCCAGCATCCCAGAAACAGATGAAAATTGTAAGTAATTATGACTCTGAAATGAAACTCTATGGAACTGGGTTTGTTTGAAATGTATTTCAATCTAATGACAGATGTCATCAGTTATAATTCTGTACTTAGTGGAAATTGGCCAGCATAGGCAACACAGTATATCCAAATATAAAATTTTACTTAAAATATTTTTTTAAACTGGGAGCACTTACATGATCATCTAGAAGTCTTTTTTTCTTTTTTTTTTTTTTTTATTCACAGATAAATTTTCCCTCAATATGATCTTTCACAGTAGTGCTTGGTGGACTTCATAATTCTACAAAAAGAAGCAATTGAACATTTTTACAATGAAATATTTCTAGAATTGTGAAATAAGTGATAAAACCCAAAATACAATAGTAACAAAATGTTTCCTTTCTGATGCATAAATGCCTTTTTATCCAGAATGTTTATTTTTAAAAAATCATAATATTGCAGTAAATTAAAACTATTACATCCAGGGCCTTTGATATGAAGATAATGGGGGCAAAAAAAGGATTTGTGATTTGGATTGGAGTTTTCCGTAGTATCTGTCTTCTCATTGTCAGTGTTCTCTTGGTATCCCTGAAACGTGAATTGCATAGCTTAGCTTTCTCTTTGGTAACATCAGAACGCCAAGTACTTTAGAATAATAGTAATATAAACAAGAAAAGAAGGAGAGGAAAAAAGGGCACAGTGTCCGAAATTCCTCCAATAATTCACTAGTCTAGTTGTCTGTTTTCTTACAGAGCCCGTACAGAACAGTTTTACGGGATAATGCTGTGCCAACTATATTTGATCTTACAAGTCACCTGAACAATCCCCACAGCAGACATAGGAAAAGGATAAAAGAGCTGGTAAGTTTTTAATGTAAAATTATTGATTTATTATTAAAAGGAAAAAAGGCTACTAAGTTAATGTGAAACTTTTACACAAAAATGTCAAATAAAAATATTTAGCACTTAGGTGTTTGTATTTTCTATGCTGCCAATTCCTGTACCTTTTTTGTTGATTATAAGTTAAATGCATGATAAAAATTTTGTCTACTAAGGAAGTCTTTAGGAAATAATCTGGAAAATTAAATGTGTTGATCCAGAGCTGATGCTTTCATCCAAATCAAATATATAGTTTTCTTTTCCTTGTTACTGCAGTGCCAACTGAACACAACTGGTGCACGATATCCCAAAATTCTTGCTGCATATTGATTGTGATTGTCGGTTCACCCATTTAACTTCTGAAATCTGAAAAAATTCAGACATGTTTGTTTTAGCTCATTGTTCTGAAAAGATGATCCGTGGATAAAACCAAGACTGAGAATTTTTTTTGTGGAATTGTGTTTTGTGTGTCATTTAGGGAGAAAGTGTCTCTGTTGTTATAAATATACTGACAATTAAGAGGAATTCCACTCCTAATCTCTGTTTATTCTTGAAAAATTACAGACAATTTCTAAGTCCTTTGTGAGTTTGGTTGCATCCGTCAACTGAAAATGGAGTTAAAGATAGTTCTGTCTACTGACAGTACATTATCAAATTGCAATAGAATCTATTTAATGGAATCCATTTACTAATAATTATACATATTGAAGAACCTCCTAATACAGCTGTTCTCATGTAGTCAGTAGATACATGTCATGGCAGCAATAAACTACCTCAAGAAACCTCCTGGTCTTAGAATTTCTAGCACTTTTTGGCAAATGTTAACTGCTCTCATCTACAGTATTTGATCTTGATGTGTTAATATTTAAGGTCACATGTTAGACATTGTCACAATATAAGTTCTTTTTGTTTGTTTTTTTAAGAGTGAAGATGAAATAAGAACATTGAAGCAGCAAAAGAGTAAGTGGTCAAAATAATTGAGATAATAACAACTTTATTTACTAAGGCTGACAAGGTAGTGCAGGATT
Source organism: Eopsaltria australis (assembly GCA_034509425.1). NCBI lineage: Eukaryota > Metazoa > Chordata > Aves > Passeriformes > Petroicidae > Eopsaltria > Eopsaltria australis. Next base: position 773,149 of record JAVTVJ010000034.1, read on the forward strand.
CATAACTATTAATTTATATATAGCAGGAGAATAATTGAGTTCCTTCTTGATTCAGACAGCTAGTCTAAATTTTTTCCAAAATACTCATTCAGTTTTAAACTGGAAACACTCTTCTCTGGACTCTGGTAACTTAAAGGTAATGGGCAAGTAAATGTTATGTTTTATTTTTGACACTTACAGTATTTTTCATTTTGTAGTTGAGGAAGCTTTTGAACGGAAACAGCCAACTCAAGAACCTAATGAAAACAATGAGCAAAATACTGTGTCAGAGGAAGGAGGGGAAGAACAAGAGGAAGAAGCTGTCCCCTTAACACTGGAAGAAAGAGAAAACAAAGATTACCTTAAATCATTATTTGAAATTTTGATCCTCATGGGTAAACAAAATATTCCACTGGATGGCCATAGTGTTGATGAACTTCCAGAAGGTGTTTTTACTTCGGATAACTTTCAGGCTCTTCTGGAATATAGAATAAACGGTGGCGATGAAGTTCTGAGGAGACGATTTGAGATGACTGCAGTCAACCTTGAGTATTGTTCCAGAACTCAGCAGAAACAAATGCTTGAGATCTGTGAAAACTGTGTTAGAGAGGAGACACTGAGGGAAGTAAGAGACTCACACTTCTTTTCTATTGTCACCGATGAGGTAGTAGACATAGCAGGAGAGGAACATTTGCCGGTCTTGGTGAGGTTCGTTGATGATTCTCACAATCTAAGAGAAGAATTCATAGGGTTTTTACCATATGAGGCTGATCCTGAAATTTTAGCTGTTAAGTTCCACGCAACTATTACTGAAAAGTGGGGTCTAAACATGGAGTACTGTCGGGGTCAAGCCTACATCGTCTCCAGTGGATTTGCTTCTAAAATGAAAGTTGTGGCTACAAGACTCTTGGAAAAGTATCCACAAGCTGTGTATACGCTGTGTTCCTCATGTGCCTTAAATATTTGGCTGGCAAAATCTGTTCCTGTTGTTGGTGTTTCCATTGCATTAGGAACAATTGAAGAAGTTTGCTGTCTTTTTCATCAGTCTCCACAATTACTAGTAGAACTGGACAACACAATTTCTGCTCTTTTCCAGGACAATGAGGAGAAGGGTAATGAGTTGAAGAAGATCTGCCGTTCTCAGTGGACAGGCAGGCATGATACTTTTGAGGTTGTAGTGGACCTCCTGCAAGCACTGGTACTATGCTTGGATGCTGTGAGCAGTGACTTGTCTGTCAGGTGGAACAACTTCATTGTTGGTCGAGCATTTGTACTTTCAAGTGCATTAACAGATTTTGATTTCATTGTCACTATTGTAATTATGAAAAATGTTCTGTCTTTTACAAGAGCATTTGGAAAAAATCTCCAGGGACAAACATCAGATGTGTTCTTTGCAGCTGGCAGCTTAACAGCAGTATTGCACTCTCTGAATGAAGTGATGGAGAATATTGAAGTTTACCATGAATTTTGGTTTGAAGAAGCAACAAATTTGGCTACAAAACTGGATGTACAAATGAGACTCCCAGGAAAATTTCGCAGGGCACAACAGGGTAACTATGACCCTGAAATGACATCAGAAAATTACTACAAAGAAATCCTAAGTGTCCCAACAATAGAGCATATTGTTCAAGAATTAAAAGATATTTTCTCAGAACAACATTTAAAAGCTCTTAAATGTTTATCGTTAGTCCCCTCAGTCATGGGACAGCTCAAATTCAATACATCTGAGGAGCATCATGCTGACATGTTCAAAAATGACTTGCCCAATCCAGACACACTTTCTGCTGAGCTTCACTGTTGGAGAATCAAATGGAAGCACAGAGGAAAAGATATTGAACTTCCAGCTACTATTTATGAAGCACTTCACTTGCCCGATATAAAGTATTTCCCTAATGTTTATGCGTTGCTTAAAGTCTTGTGCTTACTTCCACTGATGAAGGTGGAGAATGAAAAATACGGAATAGGACGAAAGCGCTTAAAGGCATACCTGAAAAACACCTTGACAGAGCAAAGGTCAAGCAACCTTGCTTTGCTGAACATAAACTTTGACATAAAACATGACTTAGATTTGATGGTGGACACTTATATTAAACTCTATCCAGATAAAGTGGAATTTCAAGACTGTATTCCTTCAAACAATTCTCAAGTAACAGATGATGCCTAATTTTTTAAGCTCTAACCAATCTGTTGAAACAGCTTGCTCTTAATTAAGTTTCAAAGCTGGGGAGAAAAACCGGTGTAGTCTTTAAAAATCACTGCAACTGTGTTTCCATTTTAGGCCTTGGTCTGAACAAGCTGTGGTCAATGACCTAAATTATGTGTTGTTATTCCATACTAAATGTGTTTGGCAAGCAAAATCAAGCCTGGCACAAGCCCATGCTCTTGGCAGAGGTGCTTTCGACATCTGATTGGCTTAACTAGGTGCTCGTTTACTTTATTGCATCGTGGAAAAAGTACATTATGATTGTAGATCTGATGGGGCTGTTACATATTCACTGATGAATTAGGATAAGAAAGAAAGAAACTCAAAATATTAAAAAGAGTATAATCTATTTCAGTTCTGTTACTTAGGATTTTTTTTTAAAACCCAAACTTTTAAGGAAGTCTTTGATGTATATTTAAGTGGCATTTTGAGGAGTGGATTCAGCTATTGCACGATCCCCATGCTGTGGATAGGTCTTGGTGTAAAGTGAATGTCAGTGATATAGGGGTACATTTACGGTTTTGTTGGAAGAGTCAACCTTTTTAATCTCTTGATGACTGTTTACATTCCTTTGTGTCAGACACAAAACCTTTTTCTTTAGTCTTAACAGGCATGGCAGGAGCATTTAAATTCCTAAAAGACACTACAAACTTAAAATTTATTCCACAAACATTTAAATCTGTTTGCTCTGCCCCGACTCTGACACAAACCCATGCATCTTATAATATGTTTATTTGTAAACTCACTCTGGATAGATTAAAATAAGAGTTTGTTGTTTGTCTAGAAGTAAGATTGAAAATATTGCTGTTATTTTTGGCAAGAATGAAACATTTTTGTACAGTTTATGGAAATTTAAAATAAAATCTGAATTGTTTTTTAAATAGCATTGGATTTCTTAGTAAAGCAGTGCCTCTGGGATTGTGTTCTGTAAAGGTGCCTTTTATTTTAGCAATTTTTTCTTCATTGTTTTTGCAATTCTAGTGAGTGGCATTGTCTGAAGACGGAGGAAACTGTGATAGTACTGCTGATCTGCATGTTCTGCAAGGTTTTATAAAGTATTTGGAGATAGCACTAAATACAGTGCTTTTACTGATAGAAGTTCTGTCAATCAGGCAGAAAGAAATTAAATTTGAAATAGTTCAAAAGTAAAGTTTTGTAGTTATCCTGATGCATGACAGTTTTATAACTTATTTATCAAATCAAACATCAAAAATCGAATGTTTTGAGTTGGAAGGAACCTTAAAGCTCATCCAGTTCCACCCCCCTGCCATGGGCCGGGACAGCTTCCACTAGACCAGGTTACTCCAAGCCCCATCCAGCCTGATCACTTCCATGAATGGGGCAGCCACAGCTTCTCTGGTCAGCCTCTGCCAGGGCCTCACCACCCTCACAGCCAAGGATTTCCTCTGTATCACTAATGTAAATTCCCCCTCTTTCAGCTAGAAGCCATTCCCCCATGTCCTGTCACTACAGTTCTCTCCAACTTTCCTGTAGCCCCTTCAGGTACTGGAAGGCCCTGTGAGGTCTCCACACAACCTTCCCTTCTCCAGGCTGAACAGCTGCTACTTTCTCATCCTGTCTCCATAGGAGAGGTGCTCCAGTCCCATTATCAACTTTGTGTCCTTCTTATGTTGGGGGTAGGTGGGAAATTACAGCACTTTTATGTACTTTGCAGTTACAGTGAGAAAGGCCCCCAGCAACAGCATATTGAATGATTCTAAAAACTGTGAGTTCTTAGTGCTCTAAAGTAGTCAAAACAATGAGATCAAATTTGGAATAAACCCCACCTTTTCTAAGCACTATCTTTTCTTTCCATTAGTATTTGTATATACCTTCTGACATGCTTTCATTTTATTGCAATTGTTGTCTCAACAGTGTTTCAGCTAACAGCTTTCTCTGTTCTGCTGAATATATGAAAATAGCTCCCAAATCTTAATTAATGCTATAAAAAAGCATTTTAAAATGAAAAGTCATGTGGAAAACTGGCTCTTTTAAAATATTATCTCAATTACTATTTTAATACAATAAATAAAAAATATTTCCCATTTTGGAGTTCTGTGAGTTCCCCTGCTAAACACAGCAACGTGATGGTCATGACCTTAGAGATCATGAGCCCTGTGTCAGTAAAGTCAGGTTGGATGAGCCCAGGCTTACAGGTGCAGTCAGAGAAGGAAAATTGATATCCAGTACCATAGAATTGGCCAAAAGAGCTGAAGGCTGCTTTCTGACTGTGTAAATGAGGCCTTTCTAACCAATGTACTGAGACAAACTGAAGAAGGGAAGTGCAGTAAAACTCTCCTGCAGTTACTAAGTGGCTACTGGAGCTCAGCTGAGACACGCTTGTGATAAGCATTGCTAATTAGCTGGCTCAGTCTTTCGGTTTTGCACTGCCTTTCACAGAGATATTTAGTTTGTCTGTAATAGATCAGGAGGTCCTGATTTATTACAATTTGATTTGTCCCCTTGGTGAGGAATCTCTTGATTTCTTGACACATGTAGGAGTTAGTCTAAATAGCGATGATTTGGTAGGATGGTGAAAACTAAAAGGAGGAACATTAAGATTAGATTTTGGGGAAAAATCTTGTCTGTGTGAGTGGTAAAACACTGACACAGGTTTCCCAGAGAAGCTATGGCTGCCCCATCCCTGGAAGTATCCAAGGGCAGGTTGGGCATGGCTTGGAGCAATCCAGCCTAGTGGAAGGTGTCCCTGCCCATGGCAGGGGTGTGGAGCGAGATGGTCTGTAAGGTCCCTTCTAACCCAAATAATTCTGGGATTCTGTGACTGCTCTATGATGTAGAGGAGCAAAGGCATAGCAGGTTGCAGTGATAGGTGCCCCGTCAACAGGAGAGATTTCTGTGGAGGAAAACCGTTTACTGAAACTCTAGTGTTTCCCATCTGATTTCTAGGGGTGCACAGAAAGAATGCAACTAAAGTGTAATCCAGGCATACAGTTTTGCTAGAGCAGGTCTGAGGCTGATATAACTGTGTCTGAAAGTGAAACAATCACTGAAGATAAACTTTGATTCTGTTTTGTTGAACAGATTCTAGAGACCAGGAATTACAGTTTTAAAATATTCTGTCAATTCAGGACAGTGTGTATTTCCAAGGTGTATGTGAGGTATTTACCTTGGTTTGACCTGGCATTTTGGCACGTTCTATGTAATGAAGTAATTGGTCTGTTAAAATTAGTGTAAGTATTGCTGCTCAGATATAATAGTAGTGAAAGTGGATTTCCGTAACTGCTCAGCCTATCGTGCTCTGCGAAAGCAATGCTTGTTTTAATACACAAAATGTATTTCCTTTTCCCATGCACAGAATTCCTGCTAGAAAACAGTATTGATACTTGGAAAAGCAGCATGGATCGTTTTATCTCCTGTAGTGTTATTTCTGTCATTGTCTTCAGAAATCCTGTATCCACTTTTTTCGGTGCTAAGGCTGTGCTGGAAGTGGAGGAGCAGAACCACTTAAGGATTCTAGGTGCAGTTATTCTGTCCTCCACATTTGCTTTCTAAGCAACAGCACAAATCTCAGAGTGGCCAGAAACATCCCAATTACTCTTAAGCAGCGGAAAAGAAATCTTTTTATTGTATCTGTTTCAAGAAACAGCCACTAACGCAGAATAATAATAGGTGGTATCCCAAAGAAGCTTAACATTCTGTCATTTCCAGACCTGTAGTGCTCCCTACTTTCCCTAAGAAAGACAGTTCCAACAAGAAATAGGAATTTCCCCAACATATTGTCTAAATGTAATTAGTGAGACACCAGCAAAAATATGGAGCTGAAAGTTTTAAACACATCTACAGCAGTTTCAAAATATGTGCATGTTCTTTATAAGCTTTCTTCACTTTGAAAAATAACACTGTTAATCAAATAGAATTCAATGTGTATGTTCCATAAGACAGTAATTGTTCATTTTATTATTGCCATATTGTGCAGTGTTTCTAATTATTTCTTTTCCTGCAGCAAGCTTGCTTTTTTCTTAAAACCATGCCTGTGAGTCTTCTGTTTTAGCTGGCAAGAGTTATCCCTGGAAGTGTCCTTGCTGTCAATGCTGGTACTAGTGCAGTTTATTCAGGGAGATTGAGAAGCAGCAGTGACAGAGCAGATGTCCCTGTTATCCCTTATTCCTCTGTTTTGTAGTGTCCCAAAGTTAAATACATCAGTGAGTAAACTGGCCATGTGACTGCTCATGTGATCTTAAAGGATACTCTTGTGTTGCATAAGGCTCCCAATGCCCCCCATGCATGTTAGCTGACATAAATACCCTAGGAATAAATTTGTTTTCTAGTTGCAGAACTTGGGGTACAGAGTAGATGATGGCTGCTACTGTCCCCTAGGGCCACCCAAGCAATCTACAGACCTTCCTCAAACCATCATGGCCACAGGCTCCAAAGAGCAACACTGTAATAAAAAGATGTTTTTCAAAAATAGTTATTTTATATAGGCACCTACTCGGGTGCCTTCTTGCTATGCTACCATGCTCTGAGCCTGGCACATGGAGTCCCAACTGGAGCCCAGGCTTCCCTTGGAGCACACAAGAGAGGGGCCAGTGGCAGCTCCACCTTTAATAAAAGGTACCGAGAAACACTGATTTACATTTAAAAATTGAGATCCCTGTGAAAGCCAGTGCTGGAGGCAGATCAGCACATCTGCCAATAGTTGCACCTTTCACTGAGAGGGGACTGCTGAGTATCTTATCATCTGTGGCAGTCTACAGTTGGAGCTGGGACCACACACACCACTGTTAGAGTGAAAATTCAGGTTCTGTCACCTCTTCAGCCAGAAAGTGTCTGAGAATCTTGGCAAAGGAGTGTCCTTCCTTGCTCCTGGAAGAACCTCTGAGAGATCAGCAAGAGAATACATTTTGCACGGCCCCCGAACCTCAGGGTGATTTCTTAGTGAGTAGATTCTGGCAGCCAAGAATCTTCAGCATCTGTTGTCACCAGGACACGGAGATTGAGGGGAAGAACTCACCAGGACCTTGGGGTTTTTTGTTCTGTCTTACTCCTGGAGCACCACTTCAGTCTTCATAGCTGTTTCCCAGTGAAGCATTTCCTGGAAGCTCCTAGTGTACACAGACACTTCTGTAAAGTAAGCGCTTGCCATCTTGGTGAAGGGAAGATACTTGGGAACTACTGGAAATGGATTTGGGTCATTAGGGAAGTGGGAAAGGGATGGGGAGATATGTGAGAGAGGTCAAGGGCACCATTTCATTGGCTCAGGCCAGAGGGCTTTGTGCTGCTGACTGAAGGGGAATCATTCTCACACAAAGCACAGAGGAGAGGGGGCTGCAAGGAGGCTGATGGTGCTGGAGAGTTTGGACCTGTGCCCATCCCAGTGGGTCCACCATCACACAGGCAGCTAATTACAGGCACACATGACCTCCTTCCTAAGCTGGGGTACTGAATAAGTTAAACGCAAATCATCTGGTTTATTAGCTCAGAGGCCACCTCAAAGACTGCAGCCCAGTTATGCTACATGTTATACATATCCTGAAAAGAGTATTCATGGAGAATTAGGGTCTATATGGGCACAGCCTTACTGGTGAGCATGTTCTGCTGAAGAATAGCCTTGGGTATCTGCCTGCAGAGATCAGGCTTCGCAGGATTCAAGCATTAACTCTTAATTTGTAGTGTTGAACAGCTCTCAAGGAGAGGGAGGGATTTGTAGGAGGTACAGCATGAAGTGGACTATGCTGTGATACTCATTTCCCCACCAGGGAGTGAGGTTTGCTGCCTTTGCTTTGGTGTAAGGCTTTGGACTCTAGGAATAAGCAAGAGTATCATGGTTTGGCCTGAATTCCTTCCTGGAGGAAAGAGACAGATGATATCATTGTTGGCGTTGTTTGGACATCATGAAGGTACTCAGTCAGATAAGAAAAATATGAGCCTAATTCCTTTTTTAATAAAAAATGTAATGGAAAGCTGTGAATGCCAGGAATATCACTGATAAAAGTCTACACCCTGGAGAACTCTTTGCCTTGTGAATAAGCACTTCTAAGTAATTTTTTGGTTCATTGTGTGTGTGTGTGTATAGATATAAAATACGCAAAGCCAAATGAAGTTACTTCTTTGTCTTATGGATGTGAAAATTGCTGAGCAATGCTTTAAGAAGAAACATAGCCTGAGTAAAGGGCACACACCTTATTTCTGGAAGATTTTGTCCACAGAGCTCCTCCTGATCCCTGTACCCTAATGTCCAAGCACACAACTGTTTAATTAGGAAAAGACCTGAGCCTAAACACGGGCTAAGTATTAGTTTCTGCTTCACTCTGGAAAGATTAAGTGGAAGTGTGCAATTAAGCATTAACTTAGAAACATTTCAAGCTCACAGTACAAAACTACACAGTCCAAACCAGTGTCTAATTGCATAAGGCAGGAGCTGCAGAGATGGCAGGAAGCTTGGCAGGTGAGCAGAGCTCTAACTTTAACTGTTAACTTCCTTTAATTGCTCTTACAAGTATATCACAGTTGCAGAAGATGTGTTTATTGAGAAACCTGTGGCTTCAGTGTGGGTTTTGGCATACATAAAGGCACCCTTCTGTGTGATTGTAAAAGCTGTGTTTGGAAAGTACTTGGGATACGTATCATTTAACATCAGGTGTTCCTGTATTTTCCAGACTGTTCTGCATTATTATTCGAGCAATAGGGATAATGGAACAGATTCAGAAGTCCAATCTTGATTTTTTGTGCCCTTCAGGTAGGACAATACAGTGGAACCTGGATATAGTTTCCCATCTGAGAGTGCAACATTCCTCCTGGGAAACTTCAAGGGAAAAAAAGTTCTGAAAATGCAGACACAGCCATTTTCTCTCCTATTTGTTTCTCCAAGGTATGCATGAGCTCCTGAACACCTTGCTGGTGTATTCCTTCAAGTCTCACTTGTCTTCTTTTCTTCCAGAACTGACTGATATGCAAAGAGCTGCAAGGAGGACAGGTCTTTTTCCAGATCTAGGAGCTATTTTTCTCTCCCTGCGTTGCCCACAGTTTTGTGCCCAACTTGCTGCCCTGTAAGGTCATGTGTTTTGAAGGTCAGTGCTCTTAGCTGCCTGTGTCTTACATTTCCCATTTGGAGGCAGGGGTTGAAAGGCTGTGGGTTTTAGAAATTGTTTAGCACTACCGCTCTCTGTGGAAAGGAGCTTCAAAGTGGTGTCAAGCTGGGCATGCACAAAGGCAGGAAAAAGCACAGGCTTTGAAAATCTCCATTCAGAACAAAATTCAGCATCTGAATAGAGCACTGGGGCTGTCCTTGTTTAGCTACCTTGGTATTTCATTTCATTCCCCAAGTGGCTTTCTGCAGATACTGGGAAACTTAAATCTTTCTAAACAATTTCAAAATTTGCCTTTTTGATATATCCACTCATTTTAGTGGTGGATTGGAGAATAGAAAAATCAGACCTACAGAAAAATCAGTATTATGCTTCTGCTATTAAATGTGCTGTATTTTTTTCTCCTTTACACCTTTTCATTTCCCCTTCCCAAATTCAGGCCAACAGTCCTCCATTTTGTTTGTCTACAAAGTAACCTTTGCTCTTCAATTTCAGTTCACATGTTGATCAGTTATTGCTTCTGATCTTTACAAGACATTTCCTATTCTGACCAGGATGTATTTGCAAGATATGTTGGGTTAGGTTTACTGTTTAAATAAACAAACCCATAATTTTTCTCACCTAACATTCTGTTTTTCCCCTTATCCTAAAATGATGCTTTTATGGAACCCAAATGTAGATGGGTTATCCTATCTCAATAACTCCAGGAATTTTTCACATACAAAATCATTCTGCATTTACCTCAAATCTCACCTGCATGGAAACCAAAGTTTATATGCCTATTTTGCATACTGAGTGAGAAATTCTCACTGCCATATTTTCCCTAGTAGAGGGGTTTTTGTTCTTTGCAGTTTTTTTAATACAGGAAGGAAATGTAGGAATGTCAGGTCTAAGGTGACTGCTCTGTAATGAAACACACATTTTAATTTCCCATGGGAAAATTAAAGAATTTCCCAAGTTGTTCACATACCAAAAATGTTTTTCCCCTCACCCTGCTGCTGTAACACTTGTTACTTATCTGTAAAAGCAAGCAAAGAAACCCAACCCTAGACAAAAGGTTTACTCACTGCTCCACTCTGCCTTCACTCTAAATTAGGTGAGCAATGTAATAAGATCAAAAAGCCAAACATAACAAAAGAAATACTTAATTCGTCTTTATTATGAAAATAGTTGAACCAAGGTGGTTCAGACATATAGACAGCATTCATCCAAGTTTCTCAGCTGAAATTTTTTCTAAATTGGGAAAATTATGTGTGAATTGCATTGTTTTCCTGAATGGTTCATTCAGGTGGAATGTAACTCCATTTTTAAGATGAAATATTTTAGTTTGATGATATGTAACCACAAAAGTTTGTCTTAATCTGTCTTCAGTTTAATGCTGAGAGGGTTAAATATGTATGATTCCTTTTTTCACAAGAGATTATGACTTTTTGTTTTAAAAATCTCTCTTTTTTTTTATTCTTCAGGATTATTGTTGAATAAAAATGCCAATTATTCTGTAGTTCTCTTTCCAAATTTTTTCACAGCCCAGGAGAAGTAGTAACATCAATGATATATCCAAATAGCCCTAAAAGAAAATTCCAAACCTGCATACTCATAGCTCTTTATGTCTTTAGCACATTGAAACATCTACTGTGCAGCAGCTCTGGGACAAGCAATGACTGCAATTTTTTCTGATCTAGCACAACCCTTACAGGTAATATGATATTACTAAATTGCTTGTAAATGAAAATCCTAATGGAGCTCTGGTCAGCTCAGGTATCACAATACTTCAGGATTTGCTGAAAAGAATTTTTTTTTTTGGTAATTAGATTAACATGGGAGGTAGGTTTCTGAATCAGCTCTGGATATTTAATAATTTGAATGGATGTTACTCACCTACACACCTTCCTTACACTCACACTCCTGTCACCAACCTGTTCCCACCTTCTTTTCTGCAGAGGAGGCATCTTTGGGTGTGTTGGTGTGAAAAGAAAGATGTGAAGTGGAACCATCCAGACACTGCTGTCACTGCAAGAGGAGCAAGTGCTGTCAGGGAGAAGTTGCTTAAAGAACCAAAGACACATGGAATGAATTTATAAGATTCTTCCTCTGCCAGTGATCCTTCCTTGTCCACTGCTGACAAAGCAGGAATCCAAATTGATATTCATGTTAGGAGGGGCTGTCTCCTTAGTTTTTATGAATACCATGAACTGAACATTCATTTACCCCAAACTAACTCACCCCTGCTGTCCCTTCTCTTTAAGTATTATTTGTCTTTTTTCTGCTGTCTCTCATCATGTCAGATGGGTAGGTTTACTGGACTAGAGACATTGTTTTATAGCACTAGGCAGGGGTTTGGGAGACCTCAACAGAGTGTCCTGTTTCACTGCAAATTTTTCATGTGACCAGATGGAGGTCATAATCCTTCGTGTATTTGATAACTTGTATCACAGAGATTTTTATGAAAACAAATAAATCAACTGGACAGAAAATATTCCAGGAATGGGGGTCGTATGAATATCTGTGCTTAATATTTACATGGTCTTTTGCTTACAGAACAAAGTGAATCCAACTGTGTCCCTAGCCAACCAGGAATCCTGGAGCCCTCTTCTCATCTGGAGTGTGCATTGATCCTGCTTCCAAGCTTGACCTGACCTGGCCACGTGTGCTGGCAGCCTGGACAGCCAACGGTGTCCTGGGCTGATCCTACAGCATGGGCAGAAAGGTCAGGGAAGGGGTCCTGCCCCTCTGTTCTGTTCCGTTCTCGTGACACCCCACCTGCAGAGCTGCCTCCAAGTCTGGGGCCCAACATCAGAAGGATGTTGAGCTGCTGGAGGAGGCCACAGAGATACTCTGAGAGCTGGAGCCCCTCTGCTCTGGAGACAGGCTGGGAGAGCTGGGGCTGTTCAGCCTGGAGAAGAAGACTCCAGAGAGACCTTAGAGTCCCTGCAAGGGTCTGAAGGAGCTCCAATAGAGCTGGAGAGAGACTTTGGACAAGGGCCTGGAGTGACAGGACAAGGGGGAGTGGCTTCCCACTGACAGAGGGAGGGGTTAGATGGGATATTAGGAAGAAATTCTCTGAGAGTGAGGCCCTGGCACAGGTTTCCCAGAGAAGCTGTGACTGCCCCATCCCTGGAAGTGTTCAAGGCCAGGTTGGACGAGACTTGGAGCAACCAGGTCTGTGTTTGACAGCTCTAGCTCTTTTCTGAGTTTATTTACTTTTACTTTTAGGAATAAACTGTGACTGTATTCCATTATGGATGAATTACTGGCAATTCTCTTTGTGTTTTTGCAAAGCGTTGCTCTGTCACTGCGATCGCACAGGACTGGGGTAGGAAATGGGAACAGAGGTGGGGACTGCTGGCGTGACAGAAGAATTAGGTTGGTTTGGGATTAGCAGAGCCAAAAAAGCTTCATTTCATCTTCACTTTTGTTTCCAAGGGGTGCTCACCTGTGTTGTTTCTCTGTCTGATAAAGAGTAAGCCCACTGTAAAGGGTAATCCAGCTGTGTGCTCTAGCAAGGTGAACTTCAGCGTCTCTGTCTCTTGTGGCTCTGCAGGACCCATCTTCCTTCCCCATATTTGTATGATATTTGCCAGTTGGTTCAAAGACTCTCATGGAAGCTTGATAAGCTCACACAAATAGCCCAAGACATTTACAGGGTTTAAAAAATTGTTTTCCTTTTAGAAACTGGGCTAAAAATATCAAGTTGAAGAACAGTGTATGTAAGAGCATGCTAAACTGTTATCACCATTTCTGTCTGGCTATTTAGTATATTCTAGCAGTGTAATTAATTTACGTTTTCTTTCCGACTGAAAAGTCAGGCATGTTAGAGTTATTTTAGGTTTTAAATATGATACATATGCTCGGACTGGATAGCTTACTAAAGACTAGATCACTAGACTTGCTGATTCCCAATAACGAGCTGAAATTGTATTTATTCTGAAGAATTCAGTCTTGCAGCCCAGTCATGCAAGAACTCACTGTAATGTGACCAGTGTGATTCTGGTGCAGGGGTTTTGTCCCTGCATGATTGCTTTAGAGTCATTCTTGACACTGGTAGCTCAAAAGGACTCTCTGGCTGCTGAGGACATTTTTGAAGTGCAGCTGCTGAGGAAGGATGCTGATTGTACGCAGCCCATAATACGTCATGGAGAAAACATTTCCTTCTTCTATGCTTTCCAAGTCACTGAGGTCCTTCTGTGCAAACAGAGACAATCCTAAATTGCTGCTTGGTAGCCTTCAGCATGGCCCTATGGAGTTGTCTGCAGAGAGCCACTTGTATTTAAATAGCAGCCACCTTCTTTGCATTAATCTGAATGTGCTCAGAGCAACTAGGGATGTGCAAGGAAAACCAGAAGGGAGAGCATCTGTCATTGGCAAATGTATTCAGATTTTATAATGGGGCTGGTGATGGATGCCTCAGGTTTCAGCTGGTTAATTAGCAGCCTCCTGCCCCTAGCTGTGTGTTTACGGACAGTGCCTTCAACATCAGATGCCATTAAAATCTCTTCTTTCACATAATTTCAAATTTCTGGGTACTTTCAGTTATTCTGGGAAATGGTGGCACTGAAACACCGTCAAAGGGATTCAGAATTGGTTTTATTGGAATACAAGAAGCCTAGAGAAGGACTTGTGACAAGGGTGTGCAGTGATAGGATGAGAGGGAATGGCTTTAAATTGAAGGAGGGTGGATTTAAATTAGAGATTAGGAAGAAATTATCGGCTGTGAGAGTGGATAGGCCCTGGCACAGGTTTCCCAGAGAAACCCTGGAAGTGTTCAAGACCAGGTTGGAGGAAGCTTGGAGCAACCTGGTCTAGTGTCCCTGACCATGGCATGGAGTGGAACAAAATGAACTTTAAGATCCCTTCCAACCGAAACTCTTCTGTGGTTCCATAATTCTATGAAATAAAATTCTTGGTTACATGCTCTCAGTAAGTAATTGTCTGCTTCAGTGGTCATTTCTAAATACTAAGGTAAATGGCCTGTTTTTGATAGTTCAGAGGTTGTCTTGACTCTTCCTTAGCCTTTTTGGACTGACTTTTCATATTATTTAAGGAGTGAAAAGCAATAACTTGGGAGCTGGAATTGATGCCAAGGAGCCTTGTAAAACCTAAGTCTTCTGGTCTCTGGCCATGCATTTTCCTTCACCTCATGGGCTGACTTTGAAAGCACGTCCAATAATGACGAGAGAAGAGAAGGAGGAGGTTTCTGGGAACAGCAGCTAAGTCTCTCCAGAGGAAGTACTTAGAGCTCGTTTTGTTGGGGATTTGAACTCTTCAGGTTTGCACTGAAATGAAGTATCAAGGATGATCCACATTCACTGGTTCCTGTATTAGAGCAATAGCACAGAGAAAGAGATCCTCCCAGTTTTGTGAGCGAAAGAGTTACTTATTTTGTGTCCTCCCCATTCCCAAAAGAGAAGCCATGCTTGACAATTCCTCCATAGTTGCGGGTTTTTTCTTCTGGGAAATGATGGGCCTCTTTGGTTTGCAGTCTCACTAAAATTATCATTCTCACTAAAATTGCAGCTCAGTATCTTTCTGCAGACACTGACCAGACCCAACCCCACAGGGAAAACCCCAAACATCTATTTAGGATGTATTTTAAGGTGAAATGCCTGAAGCAAAAGCTTTCTCCTGGCCTCTTTCTTCTCCATAGTAGCTTAAAGTTCAGCCACACATAAAGCCAGAGATATTTATAGCCTCCCTTAAGATTAATATTACTCATTACAGCTTTGAATAATGTTTTTATCCTTATACAGCTGATCTTTCCTTTGAAGGGTGTTGGAACAAAGCAGGACCCAAAATATTTACTACAAGAGATGTAGCCACTAATATGAACATGGCTCTGAAGTGCAGAGATGCTGGTTGCCTACAGAGAAGGTGTTAAAACCAGTCTAAACACAGAAGAGCAAAGAAAACTAAGTCCGTGAATAAAACAGATCAAATCCAGAAAGGTTCAAAATATACCCCAAAACTTGATTAAAACCAAATGAGGATAGATCTTGATGCAAAAAAAGATAGATAGACAGACAGACAGATGATAGATAAAAAGAGAGAGAGAGAAAGAAAGAGAAAGAAAGAAAGAAAGAAAGAAAGAAAGAAAGAAAGAAAGAAAGAAAGAAAGAAAGAAGAAAGAAAGAAAGAAAGGAAGGAAGAAAGAAAGGAAGGAAGGAAGGAAGGAAGGAAGAGAGGAAGGAAGAAGAGGAAGGAAGGAAGGAAGGAAGGAAGGAAGGAAAGAAAGGAAGGAAGGAAGGAAGGAAGGAAGAAAAGAAGAGAAAGAAAGAAAGAAAGAAAGAAAGAAAGAAAGAAAGAAAGAAAGAAAGAAAGAAAGAAAGAAAGAAAGAAAGAAAGAAAGAAAGAAAGAAAAGAAAGAAGGAAAGGAAAGAAAGAAGGAAGGAAGGAAGGAAGGAAGGAAAAGAAAGAAAGAAAGAAAGAAAGAAAGAAAGAAAGAAAGAAAGAAAGAAAGAAAGAAAGAAAGAGAAAAAGGAAGGTAGGTAGGTAGGTGTGTGTGTGGGACAGGGGCAGTAACAGGGATTAGGTAGAAACACATCACCCTTCTAAAGGTCCCAGTGATTTCTCATTGTCACCAAAACTGTGGGAAAACCAAAAAACTCTCCAACAACATTTTTAGTGTTAGTGAATCAAGGCATTGTTTTATTCTAGCCAGGATGTTGTTCTGGCCAGGATGTGCAACAGAAATAATTTCATCCACACATTGCCCGTGTTGCGCAGAGAAAATAATCCCATCACACATGAATTTTACTAGATTTTTCACATATTTTACACAGTCAAAACCCATAGAAATTCATTGGTTCAATATTCATTGGTCCCAAGTTGTGCACTTCTTGATATTTGGTGTCCTGTTGGATATGAATTTCTTCATCTCCAATGCTAATTAGGTTATCATTCCCATCTTTTTTTTCCCAGACCAGGTGTCTCCGACCATGTCAGGGGTGATGTTTGGAGTTGATGTTCGTTAATGGTCATTAATGGTTGTTATCTTTTGTGTATCTTCCGTGCTACTCCCAGTCGGTTGGGATGTTAAACTCATTAGACCTCACCTGGTAGAATAGTCCCCTGAAAAGAAACTTCAATCCCCTTCCCCCAGGGCAAAGGAGAATAAAACTGACTAAAGTTACATAACTATTTTTAAACTTTGTATCATTTCCAGCATTGTTGTTCCCTCCATCTGGTCTTCTTGGTGGTGAGAGCTCCCCACACAGATGAATATAAATCCAATGAATTCTGTCTCCGACAGAAGGACTGCAGGAGTTGATAGGCTTGGAGACAAGGATTTCACAGGGGAGGCAGGAATGTTCAGGGTGGAAGAAGGTTGTTGTCAAAAGGGTGATTAATTAGCACTGGAGCAGGTCATTAGAAAGCAGGATGGATTCTTTATCATGTGAAGGCTTCAGAGTTAAATTAGACATTTTTCTGTAGTATGGTCCTCCAGCTGGGTGCAGAGGCATTAGTGGAGGGGGGTGGCTGTAGCTCACTCCAGCAGTGTCCCGCCTCGAGGTGCAAGCCCAGGGAGAGTGGGTGTTGTTTGATGCTCTCTGCAGGGATCTTGCAGTCTGTGTTGCACAGGAGATCAGGAGAGGGGTCAACAGCCGCCCCTTCCAAGGTGAACATCCTTCCCAGATTCTTCTGGGTGACACCCCCTTTTCCCTGAGAGAGGTGGTTCTCTTTTTCAGTAGACTTTCTGTGTCTCCTTGTCTGCAGTTGTGGTTGGAGGTGAAGGAGACTTTCTCTACTGGATGTGACAAGTGAAAAGGAGAGGAGGAGGAATGATAGTGAGAGGATCAAGGTATTCAGCAGAGCATCTATATGCACAGCTGAAAGGCTGCAGACAATTTAAAAGTGGTCTTCATTGGTTTGATTAATGGATTTGATGTGGACACTACTAGTAAAAGTGGTGTTTCTCTTTGCAACTTAAAATGTTGGAATTACTCCTGCAAAAAACATGACTACCAAAAAAATCACTACCAAAAAGTCGCTACCAAAGCTGAAAGGGTAATTAAAAACCCCTTATATTTCTGTCTTTTTCTATTGATTCCTCTGAACTTTTTAATGTTTCATATCTGACATGGAATCACATTAAATATCTGATTCTAAATATTTTGAAGATCCCTAGCTGTATCTTTGGCCCAACCAGCAGGTGATTAAGTATTTCAGTGTTTCACTTTGTGATGCCTAATTGACTTCAAAGCTTAAATTTGATTTTTTCCAAGCTGAGCCTGCAGTTTACTGGCTTTCAGTTGCAAATGAGCTGGGGTAGGACCATGGACGTAGTTGGGTACCATAAACCAGGTGATGGGTAGAGGTTTGCTAAGTGGGTTCTCTGCCCTTAATTTAGCTCTTGATTGCTTACTTTAGGCATTGCAGTATTGTTCATTGCTAAATACCCATTAAAATTTGGGCCACAGCCCTCTCTTGCTTGAGCAACTGTCTTGCTATTGCAGCAACAATCTCCCATTATTGGCCAAAGGTCTTCTGTGAGACGTACATGAACCCTGCAAAGTCATTATAAAAGTGAGAATTCCTACCTAGACTGTCCTAGACAGTGTTCACGTCTTTCATCTTTCATTTGCAGCATTCAATGGATTAACCACTAAGATTTACCATTGTCTGTGACTGTAGAATAAATGCACAGTAATGACTACAGATTTTAATGAAGCTAAACCAGATTATAAACCTGATAGGAGAAGAGGAAATTACTTTAAACTGAAGGAGGGTAGATTGAGATTAGGAAGAAACGCTTGGCTGTGAGGGAGGTGAGGCCCTGGCACAGGTTGCCCAGAGAAGCTGTGGCTGCCCCATCCCTAGAAATGTGCCTGGTCTAGTGAAAGGTGTCCAGGCTCATGGCAGGGGCATAGAACAAGATGATCTTTAAGGTCCCTTCCAAACCTTTCTATGATTCACCACAGGTAAAATGGCAGTATTTCCTGCTCCACTAAGAAATTTAATTTTGCCATTGCAAAGACTGGGGGGTTTTTGTTTTGTTTTGTGTTTTAAGCAGCTGCCAAAGCTGGATAGTGACTGGTTTGTGTCCAGTGAAGAGCAAACCTGCACTAAATGGAACAGCTGCACAAGGATGCTCAACATAATAGGTAATGTGTGTCTTTAAGCAAAATCCAGTGCCATCAAAGCCAAAATACAAAAAGCTCTTCAAAAACATTTTTGGAAGGAACTGATGGAAAAAAAATTCTTATGAGCTGTATAACAGGATCATGTCAATCAGCCCAGCAGCAATGGCATATAGAACCCTTTACACATGGGCAAAAAACATAACCAGAACCAGACACAATAGTGACATGTCCAACTCCTCAAAAAGGAGGAGAGAGTCAGGGTGAACAGTGTCTTGGGAGGCAGAGGACAGGCAGGAAGCACAGTAGTTATAGTGGTGTTTTATCTCCATAAACCTGGAGTTTGGAAGATATAGGAGAGCATAATTTCAATACACTTTTTTAACAGATCAGTTTAAAATGTAACGTTGAGCTCTCAACCAGTCCTTTGGTAGAAAGAAGGTGACAATCGAGCTCTCCAGAGAATGAAGCAAAACTCCAGTCCAGTATATTCTCCTGTGTATTTCAGTGTTATTCTGCCACTAGATGTCCTGCTGACCTCACAGAGTAGGGAATGAGTTGCTTTCCTGGTGAACAGCAGAGACCAAGGCAGAAATCAAGCTGTGACAAAACCTGCTTGTAACTTTTAATACCTTTTGATTAATAATACTTCTTAACACAAAGAGTCAGTGAGAACTTTCTCATCTGCCTCCTTTTTTCAAGTGTCACAGTGGGAATAAGACTCTTGCTGTCACCCATCACGGGTCCTATTTTGGAACGCTTGTTTTCTACTTTGATATTTTGATTCTCTTCTGCACCCCATCTCCCTGGTGATCTCTTTGCTCCTTTCCAGGGAGTTTGTTCTCCTTGGTCTCATATGCACAAGCGCTGTAGACTAAGAGCAGCTCACCACTCCGTGTTTCCATTCATTCTTGACAAAACTGAGAATCTTTCAACACCAAATGGCACCTTCCCAATCTCAGGGTGTTTCCCATGACAGTTCAGGACAGTGTCCAAATGCAAGGAAATTCCAGGGATGCTCAGAAGCCTATCGCAGGGGAGGAGCTTGGAAGAAAATATCAGAGTTCGTGTTTTAACAGACTTCCCTCAAGACAATGGTGAGAATTAGGGAGTTTTCTCCCCTTTCCATTATTTAGCTCTGTATCTCAGTAGCAATTATCAGAAAGGAAGTGCTGTACAGGATAGGTGGGGCTTTGACAACCAACTGTACGATATAAATTCTAGGACTGACAAAAATGGTCAGCATATCTTCTGAACAAACATGACAGCACACTCAGCCCGAGGGTAACACCAGTAGCTGCTGGACGAGAAGGTGGAATCCAGAGCTTGGGCTGGTCCCCAAGGCTGATATGGCATCCCAAATAACAGATCTGAGAATGGGAGGATGTGAGGGTGTCTCCTCTCTTTACCTGCTCCCACTAAGGGAAAAGCTGTGCCTAAAACTGATGCATATTTGAGTGCAAATCCCTTTTCTGCGTTCCACATTTATTCTCTTTGCTTTCTTTATTATGATTTGGGTCAGTGGCAAAACTTTGCATAGAACTGAGTACTGTTCTGAATTGCAAAGGAATACTTTCCCACTCTGTGGGTAAGGTAATGCACCAAACATCTCCACTCCTCAATTTCACCATCTTAAAGCAGAGAATAGCAACAGTGACCCGAAGAGCTTGTGACATTTAAATGCTTGACAAGTCCTGGGGGACAGAGATGACACTGCACTGCAGGAGCTCCTAAGGCACACCAAATAAGAAAACTAGTAAAGTTTTATGTGCAAATCATGCTCCTGCATTAAGACTGTTTTCAGGAATCAAACAGTCAAACACTGTACAAAACTCCCTGCCCTTAAACCTCTGATTTTATCCACAGAATTAAATGGCTTTATCTGTGCTTTTTCATAGAGAACCCTTAGCGTTTAAGAGCAGTTACACGGGGATTTTTCCTTTATTTGAAGTCTGGTTGAGTCTAGCTTAATTGTCTGGGTTGATCTAATTCATTGTCCAGCTCATTGACTTTCATTCAGTGGTTCTTGTAACATGCTCCAAAACCTGTGGTGCCTGGACTCCTTTGACCATAGATGGAGACAGGATGTTACAGCCACAGGCAAGAACACACCGAATTGACTCATTGCTTCATTAAATTAGAGCAAAATGGTGGAAGTCAAATGGGAATGTGACATGCTTTTTCTAGTCTCTGTCAACTCATCCATTCTGTAGCTGATTTCAGACAGATGATGATAGGCATTGTGCAGGATATTTGTGCAGGATATTTGAATGCCTGATGTAATGGAAGGTGTCCCTGCCCATGGCAGGGAGTGGAACTGGATGAGCTTCAAGGTTCCTTCCAATCCAAACCATTCTGGGATTCCATGATTCTATGACAGGCAAAGGGAGTAAGGAAGACGAGGCAGAACCATAATCAAAATGGCTCTGAGCCCATAGCTGCAAATTGCATCTTCTCCCAGACCTTTCTTTTATGAACAAATATTGGTGTGGAGGGCAGGGAGGGGAAGTTTGAATAAAAATGGCTGCATCTAGATTTAGGATACATCAGATTTCCATCTGCTTGCACTATACATGTGTTTTATGATGGCAGGAGCTACTCATGCCAAGAGTCAGTGATATGTGGACACATGGTGTGCATGACATTGTCATAAATTAACAGTGATCATTATTGTTATCTCACTGCAGACCAGGGCTGTGGCTGGATAACTGAGGCAAAGGGAAATCATCCACAGAAATGCAATCTGCATGGCTGAACATGGTTAAGGAGAAGACAGCAGGAGGGACAAGTGAGGCATTCCCAGAAGAGGATCATAGGACTTTGGTAGCCGACTTGGGGTGGATTTGCTTAACCCTGGTGATATCCTGCTCTCCCTTTCATTGTGGGAGACTGCTAGGTGACTACCTTGTGCTGCACTTTAGCAGCAGGTGAAAACTACTCCCACCACATCTCTTACAGAGGAAAAACTGGGAAATTCCAGGCCTGAATGTCCAACTGACTGCTAGTAAGATACACAGCTAACAATCAGCTTCAAATGTGAAGGGTGAGAATAGAAGGCTAAAAGAAGGGCTGCCTGGGGTGCCAAACCAGAGAGATTATTTCAAGTGGATCAAAGGAAAAGGAAACAGACCCTGATAATCCCGGACAGCCCTTCTCCAGGATGGGATCTGCGGGACTGTGAGCTCACATCTGCAGGGAGGCAGCAGGAGCCACAGGGACTGGATGTGTGTGTGCTCTAAGGAACAGTCCCAGAACAGGCAGGAGACAACTGTGCCCAAGGTCATCTCCAGCTCTTATTTTGTTTTAGAAGAATAATAGTTCCTTTGGAGGCTATTTTGAATATTGTCAAAATAAGGCAGTAAGCTATGGAGCAAATCCCCACCTGGCCTTACTAAAGGAGGTGATTTAACTACAGTGAATAAAACTGCTACAGCTTTCCTCAGAGGCGGCTGTGAAGATGCTCCTCAGTGAACACAAGTCACACTATGAACTCCCACCTTTGGACTCTGACTTTGGGAACCACGAGGTGGCACAGTTACCCTGGACGTCAGATCACAACTAGCTACACACTGGCTAGGTATCTTGCCAAAATATATGTCCACCCCCCAGCTGTGTAACTACAACCACATGTTAAGGAGCTGCTGCTTTATACATGGTTTAGCTGCATCACCTAAACCCTCTTATGTTTTGCCTACCAGGGGTCAGTGAGGTACTGTGGGAGAAGAAAGTGCAATCAAGCATGTTGTGCTCTCATGTTAGCAAGTGAGCCCCTTGCAGGGATCCCTTTCCTCTCCTTTTCTTAAATAGGACTTAAAAAAAAAATAAACTAACTCCAAATACATTTTATGCTTTCCCCCAGGAAAGTACTACAAGGACATCACTTGTTTTATTAGTGAGGCAGCAGGATGCAAACTAACAGACCATGTGTCAGAGGGTAGTGGTGGTGGCTACCCTCCCTCTGCATGCCCCATCTCCACTAGTGGGAAGAAAATGTTGGAGAGCTGTCTGCTGTTTGTGAGTAGTGTTCTTTGCTCTCTGTCTTTGGGTTCCTTTTGGGCTTGCAAAGGTGTGGTAGGTCCAGAGCCCTGGCTGATTTCCAGGAAGCGGGAATGCACTGAATATCCTCAGGTTCCCCCTTGGTTTGAACTGGAGCTGTTTTTTTTTTCTTGCTTCTTTTCCCCAGTGATTGCAATGCTTTGCTATGTTCTCACAGATTGCCCCAGAAGGGGTGCATTCCAGTGGAAAATCTGCATCTGCTCATGAACTGGGACACTGCACATGCAGAGAGGATGACTTGAATCCTGTGTTTCACATGAGCTCCATCCTGGGATTAAAAATACTTTGGGATACGAAGAGCATTTCTGCCCTGGGATGCCATATTTGCTCATGCAATGGCTGCAACTTCACTCAGCCTAGAGTTTGCCTTCCTGTGGTGCAGCTGAGGCAGACGGATCCTCTCCTACTCCTGCAGTCAGCATGGCCATCATGCAGTGTTACATGCACAGGTGCCGTGTGGTGCCATGTGGGAAACACACCATGCCAGGAAGTTGTGGTATTCTTTCCCTAGAGCATCACAGATCTCAGGTGTGATATTATTTGAACTCACCCTCCTGCCTCACAGGCATGTTTGCTTTGTCCATGCGTGCCCTTCCAGTACGGCCGGGTGCTGATTCTTATCACCTGTACACTTGGGAGATCAAAACAGCAACGAAAAGGCACCTCCAGACTCTGCAGCCTGCCTGTTCTGGCCACATTCCAGCACAGGAGAGGAGCTCCACACTCTCCTCCAAAAGCACCACACCAACACCATCTCCTCTCTTGCCCCAAAGTGCAGATGTCCAGAATGTGACACAGACCACTGCTGTCCATACCAACCAGTGGATGCAGATGCTGCCTTTGGCTCCAAGTGCCCCGTGCAGAGCAAGGACAGAAAGGCCACTTGTCTGGGCATGTCCATCTCTGCTGAAGTGCTTTGCAGTTGCCTTCCAAGCTCAGTACAGTGGTCACCACATCTCATCTCAAGCAGCACCAGGTTTTTGGCAAGGAAAGTCCTTTCATAACACTTCACTTGACAAGCACCGCACTGAAGCAACCATCTAAGCCATGGGCTTAGCATTCCTCTGGCCACCTCAGAAGTCCAACTAAATCCATGTGAGACCTAAATCTCCCTTCAGAGGTGCCTTCCTCCACTCATCAGGTGCCCAGAGCTCCTGAAAGAACATGCTCCAAGGTGCAGTTAATTGTATTTAACATTTTCTTCACCTTCCAAAATTGCTTCCCACCTTCCCTCAGCAATTCATACAATGCTGGTTCCAGGACCAGTTACCCAAAACCTAACAGGTCTCCCACTTGGGTGGGCTGAGATGTGGAGATATGACGCCTCCAGTCCCCCGTTTCACCTCTGGCCTTGAGACAGTGCATTGGGATCAAGGGGGCAACTGCTACAGCAGGAACCTGACCACCCTTGACACCTCTGGCTGGGGTGCACTCAACTTGCCCCCAGCACCCCTGATGCCTGACCCAGGCACCACATCTGCTTTTGCTATCAGTTCCTGTTTGTGAGATGAGTCCTGCAAACCTACACATTCCTCCTTGCTTACACATCACAAGCTTTATTTGTTTTAATCAAAGGGGGCCCTGATAATTATTAACATATTTAATTATTTTTACTCTGAGTCACTCAGCTCAGGCGTGGAGTGATCACAAGGATTGCTCTACTGCACAGACCCAGCCCTGGAGCATTTGCACCACCAAGTAATCACTCTTTGGAGACAAAACTCCCATTGATGCTGGTCTCACAGCCTGCCTTTCCTCTCAGTTTAAGCTGCTTTTTGCTTTGCTCAGAAAGCAAAAAGCAAAACTTGCTTTGCTTTGGCCTTCACAGGAGTAAAACTGGGACATCCAGGCAATTTTCAGGCCTAAGACTGCATGCTGAGGTTGCTGACTCTGGGACAGCACTGGCAGGGAATGATGTTCATCTTAGCTGTGCTCCAGCCCTGCACCTCAGGGGGGTGTTAGTCCATCTGCCCTCCCCAGAAACTGCATCAACCCATCCAGGACCTCCCCTCCCAGGCTCTCCAGTGAATTGCATGGCCTCCCACCAGCAATGAGAGCAGACTGCAATTAGTGGTGTTTGTCTGAGGAAACTCATAACTCTGCACTTCCACATGATTTATGAGGTTCTCCAGCCTGGGCAGGCCCATGAGTTGCAATCAGTCCTAGCCTCAGCAGTTCACGGTGGGGCTACCTGGAACTGTCTGTGTGGTTTTCTGCTTTGCTGTCCATCAGGGCTCTGGAGGGAGGTGCTGCCCTTGGAAAATACTACCCACCATCAGTCTGTAAGGTCTGGGCAGTTTGGATGGGGAACAGACCCATGTATCTGGAGTGCCTTTGCATTGGGCTGCATCTACACCATCCTGAGTGAGCTTGGATCCTGCTGACTCCTGTGTGACCTGGGACTTTCTCCCTAAAATACAACAGGGCGCTGTGATCATGGATTTGCATTTGGACAATGCTGTCGGGCACATGGTGTGACTCTTTGGGATGGTGCTATGCAGGGCTGGGAGTTGGACTTGATGATCCTGTCACTCCCTTCCAGCTCACTTTATTCTGTGATCGGGGATTCTGTGATCCCACGGGACTGCTTTGGTCCTGAGCATTCAGGAGAATTAGCATGGCTTGTGAATAATAATTACTTTAATTCTTTGTCCCACCAGTGATGTGAGACTGCATTAGCCAAATCTGTAGGTACAAGAAAATTGCGGAGGGTCTCAAGGATGCACAGAGGAGGCCTTGGCAGGGCTGGGAATTGAGCAAAAAACTGCAGACTCATACAAAAGATGCTGGCCCTTGCTGAAATACATATTTAAGAATAAGTTTTTGGTTAAACATGCACATAAATATTTACAGAGAAAAGAAGAGGTGGAAAGAAATAAGTTTCACAACCCAAAACCTTAACAATTTTAAACAAATTAAATCTTTAATGAGAACCAGAACACTGATGGTACTTCAAAAGTATGTAAGTGTCAGTCTCTGCTTTCCCTTGAGGAAAAAGATCAGAAAACAGTGATCAGGTTGTTCCTATTAAGGTTGGGCACTTGCTCAGAAGGTCCTTTTTTTTTTTTATCTGCATTTTCATTAGCTCTAGTAATAGCAGCACTTCCTTTGTCTCGGCTGATTTTACTGCAGACTCCAGGAAACAGAGCTGGTGTCTTGGCATGTAAAGGCCTGTACCTATCAAGGTCTGTTTCTAATATTGATCAGGATTTTGTGTGGGCAGCAATCACCCCAAAGTCCTTGTATTTTTGATGTTGTCTTGTTGCTCTGAAATTTGTGTGTGTGTCTTGAAGCAGTCCCCAAAAGCCACATGGCCACGAGCTGCTCATGAGACCCCGTAAGCACGAGGTGCAGGGGGAGGGCAGAAGATGTGCTTGGAGCTGATGTTAGCTCCTGCACCTTAAGTACAGCCTGGCCCCTGGGATGGCCATGTAGCACTTCTTGCCAAGCACCACTCCAGCATCACACCTGCTTTCTTGGGACAGACAAAGTGGAAAAAAGCAAATGCTTAAGTGTGGGGTGAATTCCCAAGCTCAACTCCATCTTCATCCAGTCCAGGGAAGAGTTTGGCTTGTGAATATAATGGGACTCCTCTTGTTTAGAGATGCTTCAAGATGAAGTAAGTGATGAATGGGAGAGTGGTGCCCAGCTCTACTTGTGCATGCTGCCATCAAGGAAGGAGGGACTTGCCTAAAGTGGCAGATGACAGTAGCTGGAAAGTGCCATGAGAGGCTGGAGAGATGCATGGGAAGAAACACTCAGCATCCCAGAAGTGCAGGAGGTGGGAAGAAGCATCATCTGTTTGCTTCAGTTGCAGCAGCTGAGCATCCTCTCAGGACATGTCAGGATCTCAAAACTCTGCAGTGCTTGAGTCTAGGTTATTTTAATTCAGATGGACAGCCTGAGCTCATTCCCAGTTTGCATGAGTGACTGTTCTGGCAAAATGAAGTGAAAGACCATGGGTGGTGGCTCTCAATGCTGCTGCTGCTGCTGCTGAGACCTGTACCAACAGTGCATCCTCTACCCACCACTGCTCCCCATCCCCATCTCGTCCACAAACAACCAGAAAAAGCTCCTTTATTGCACAGCCAGAGCAGAGAGGCAAAAAAACCAGAGCAATTAAAGCCAAGACTATATTAAGGCAGAGAAAACCACAAAAATCAGTGCCTGCAATCCCAGTAGTGCTAAACCTATCTGCTGAGTTCCCTTCCGAAAGCAATCTTGACCTGATCCGGGTGGGAAAGTGCCTGTAGTTGTAACCACCCCATCATGAAAACACAAAATGAGGTATTTGTCATTTGTCTGAGCGTTTGATTGCAGAGCTTGGCACTCAATTCATTCCCCTCTACAAAATAACAAAGCCAAGATGCTGCAGGTAACATTCAGGCCAAAAAGTCTGGGAGTTTTGCTTCCTACAAGTAAGTTTTGGCGCAGTAGCTACTTCACACACAATTAATTACTTCAGCACCAGATTATACTTGCAGGCTCCAACAGAAGTAATAATAGGAACCAATTAAATTAATTTATATTTACTTTGTAAGCATATTTTCCTTCGGTAAATCTTTGCTTTAATTTGACAGATTGGACTCCAGCATTTTGTTTTTATTAAGAGATACAACCCTAAAACCAGAGGATGAAATCCAAACCTGTAAAGCTAAGAAATCCCTCCCTTTCAGGTTCAAAACCATGTATGACATGCAAAAACAAAAACCAAACCAGAATGTATGCACGTGCCCGGACTAATAAAAGCATACCATGAAATATGTGGTAAAGTGCCAGCATGTCTCGCTGGATGAACATGAGCATGAGCTGGGTTGGAGCTGGTGGTTGACACAATGTTCACGTCAGAGCTTGAAACTGAGATAGACTTTGGTGTCACAGCGGGCTGGCTCACAAAACAGCTTGCATGGGAGAGAGCCATGCTTTAATGTCATCTGCTGTCAGGGAACTGGCTTGGTAAGGGCAGCTGCTTAGAATGGGATGGTCCCAGTTTATGCCAATGTATTTTGGCACAAATCATAAATGGTTAAATACTTTTGTGTTCCAGTAGCACTGTCTGCTTCTTTTTCACGCAGTTTGGATATTTCTACAGCACATACATCTAGGAACAGCTGAAGGCCTTTGAGTCTTTTGGGAACTCCAGTGATTCAAAAGTGAAAGATTTATAAACCATTCATTACCTAATCCCCATCCCAGCGAACAACCCTAATAAAGTATAGCACCAGTCAACCAAGGAGTGGCCTGCCATAGACAGAGAAAGCCATGAAACCTGTGCCCCAGCGTGGGATGCTGCAGGTTTTTACACCTGTCACCCTTCCCTATCTCACTGGCAGTCCTTCCTTCCTTGCCTTTTCCCCTCCAGCACGGTCCCCACAAGCCTCTGAGGATTCATGAAGTCCTTCTTGTTAAGCAGTCAAACTGTTCCTAATACTTTTAGGGCGTCCCGTCCCGTCCCGTCCCCGCCCCAGCCGGGGACTCCCCCGCGGCTGCAGGGGGCGCAGGGCAGGGCAAAGGCTCCCTGGGAGGGGAAAGGGCTCGGGACCCCGGGTTTTGCCCTGAGGCACTCCAGCAGATGGTGAAAGTCCTGTTTTTTAGCGAGGCAGGGTGTTAATAAGGTGTCAGCTCAGTGGCTGCAGACGCTCACCCCACAGCAGAAGAAGCAGGGCCGGGCTAGGCTCCGGCGGTGGCAGCGAATTCCCTCCCCCGAGCAGCTCGACCCTCCTCCTCCAAAGCCGAGAGAGAGCCAGCAGCTGCCCCAGCCCCGTTTTTTCCCCGCCCAATTCTAGCGGCATCTGTGCCCCTCCGAGAGAAAGGCTCAGGTAAGAGAAATGCAGCCAGATGCCCTCCTCCCCGGAGCTTGGCAGCTCCTTTTGTCTCTCCTAAGTACCCGGTCTTTATTGTTCCCTAGCCAACAAAAGTGGGGGAAAATTCCCTAAGGGAAAAGAAAAACAAAAGGAAAACCGCTAACCTCCAACAACAACATTAAATGTAGCAGAGCTAGGGATGCCCGAGATGAAATAGTGTGGCTCTGTGACTAAGAGCTCAGGAGAGACATTTATTTGCACTGATAATGGTGGCCTGGACATGTGCAAGATGGGAGCAAGTGTGTGTCCTCATGGACTCTCACTTTAACTTCGTGAGGAGGAGCTGGGCAGAAGCCTCTGCCTTCCTCTGAGCTGGCAGGAATGGGGGGACACAATGGGGAAAACTTGCCCCTTTCTCTCCCGGAGAGGTGAAAGGAAGCTCGCTAAAGTTGCTTTGCAGACACTTTACTGCCTTTAGAAAGCCACTGAGTTTCTTTTGGGCTCTGAGAAGATGCTATTTCCAATGTTGCTGTTTTCTCAGCCTAGCATCGTGTGTGGATTTTATAGCCATAGAATTGCTACTCAATTTTCACCCTCTGGATGGTGATCTATGGATTCTGTAACAAAGGTTAAACCCTCTTCCTCTCCCTGTTAATCAGTGCCATAGCACTTGGAAGAGTTTGTTGGCCAAAGTCCCATAAAATGCAATTTTCTCTTCATTTTGGATCTCCCGTGCTTTGTGTCAGGGAGATGTGTGGCAATCTCACCCCAGCAGACCCACAAACAGAAAGTGGAGGAGTAAAAAAAAAAAGGATCTGCAGGCCAGCACAAGGATGCTTCCCTGGTGTGTCCTAGTGAGACAGTAACATCAGGCTGTCACAAAGTGCTCGATAGGTCCCTGTTTTCTTTGCCCGTGCAAAGGTATGTTACTCACTCAACAGAATACTTGGGAAGATAGAGATAAAATCATACAATTATAGACTATCCTCAGTTGGAAGGAACCCACAAGGACCGAGTCCACCTCCTGGCCCTGCACAAAATACCCCAAGAATCACAATATATACATTTGTCAGGCCAGCAACCTTATTTCCTCCCCTGCAGTGCTGCAAATCCCCCCAAACCAAGGAGATAAAACCACTGTGTTAAGTGAAGGACATGCTGCATCTTTGCAGTCTAGACTTCCCCAGACCTATTTGAACTGATTTCCCTTTCTGACTAATTGTTTCCCCTTTTAGGGCTCAGCTTGCTGTCTGCTGGTGACGGTGATGCAGAAGCTCCTGGGAAGGGTCTCTCTGGCATTAGCTGCTACATTCCCACAGGGCTGGGCTGTAGATGGGGTCAGATGCTGGAAGCCAGAGCTGGGCCTGGAGCTAAAGGTGTCAAGTGACAGTCGGCGATGGAAGAGACGGGGCAGATTGCTTGGCTGCAATAAGCTGATTTTATTGATACAGAGCTGAGTATTTATACCTTTTCAGTGCTAACTAAAACTAGATCCTTATATAAGCAGTAATTGCTATAACAACTGCATCTATGTTTCTTAATAATATTGCAAAACTAAAAGCTAGCACTAATGGGCACAGGTACATACCAAACATGCCTTTCCCTTGTGCCAGCTATTTTGTGCTAGGCCGCACTGCCTGCCATGGTTTGCGTCCTAGCGGTATTACCGCATCCACTTGTGACACGAGTTCAGCAGTGCTCTCACTTCTGCTTCCAGCTGTATCTCCACAAAAGGTACCAATACTGATCTGTGCACCCCATGATCCATCTGCTGGTGACCTGTGACAGAGGAAGCTGTTGTGGGTGGTCAGGTGTCCTGAATCTAGAGGAAGGCTCTGATATGTGCTTCCTCATCCACACTGAGACATTTTGCTGCTTTACCACGACACCCCATAAGCCATTGTTATACTTGGCTTATTCTTCTACCAGATGTAAGTTTTATGTTTTAAAGCAGAAGTTAAAAATGAAAACTATGCAAGGAGTGATTTACGGGCTGTGTTACCACTGGGCCAGGAAGTGAGGGCCTGAATAGATGAACTTAGTCTGCACAAATACTCGAGTTCTGCTTTTCACCTTCCATGAACTCCATTGCATTGATTATGCATAACCTCTCTGCACTCTTGTCTACTGCAGCTGAATTTGGGCATCCTTTAGAGCAGGAGATCTAGCCTGGCTGTGCCAGAACTCCAGAAGTGAAACTATGTGAACCACCATTGCTGGGACATGCTCAGAAAGCCATGAGAATATCACATTATCATATCTGTGCCCTCGGCCCTTTTCCATCCTTATTGGAAACCTCTTATGAGATCTGAATGAGCTTCTTCCTCGGTGTCCCTTTGAAAACTAGTTTCTAACTTAATAATTTTGGGAGAGGAGATGATCTTATCAAAAAACATGAACATTTTAACACTGTCCAATGTCCCCACCAGACAGAAAAATGAAACTTCTGGGTTGTTTGAATTCTTGTCTCTTCACCCCTCACCCTTTTCCCACATGTGCATTGATTGCATCAATAAAAGTCGACTTTGTAAATTGTCCAAGCTATTGTTATGTCAACCTATTTTGAAAGGCTGTTCAAAAAAGTGAAAAGTCACAAAATGTTTCAAAAGCTTGGAAAAACCCAAATCTCATGGCAGATCTCCACCTGCTTCACTTACCAAGGGAAGGGCAAGAGGAGGCTCAGAAAGGGTGGAAGTTCGTCCTCAGGAGAAAAGAACCAGAGGCAACAGAGCCTTGTAGTCTGTCAGAGGTCCAAGGCTGGAACCTAAAAGCAGACACATTTCATTTCAAAAAGAGTTTTAACAGTGGGACTGATTAGGTGTTGAAACAAAATACCAATGAAAGTTGTAGAATGTTCCCCTTCAGATACTTTCAAATTGTGAGCAAATGCCTGTTGGAACACAGGTTTCAGCCAAGCACAAGTTATTTGCTTTCTTATTGGAGTATGCAATTTTATGGTCTATATTATATGGAGCTCAGACTAGATGATCTTGTGGCCCACTATGACTTTAAAATCTAGGAAATAGGTAGTTCTGGATCAAAAGGAGCCAGGTTTCCTCTGGATTTGTATTTTGAGGCTGGCTAACTCTGCTGCCTAAGAAGATACAAAATCCGATTGAAGGCTTTCTCTTTTTACTGCTGTGCTTTTAAAAAAGCAGACTCTATTTTCAAGTTGTATTTGTCTGGCTTCAAATGTGGTTATGGGTCTGCCTCTGCTTGACTGACTAGAAAGCCTTGCTCTCAGGGGGATACCAAGCAAAGCCTTTTTGGCCTCTAATCTCCTGCAAGAGTGGTTGAGCTTGGCCAACAGAGTCAGATGCTGTTACAGTGGGAATGGACAGACACGAGCACACACATTCTCACAGTCTGACAGACAGAAGTTTGCAGTAGCTTCCTTTCTCCAGACTAAAAACAGAGAATGATAGAAGTTAACATTAAAGGAAAATTTTTCTCTTCAGATGGAGTCTGATATGTTTGAATACATTCTTTGTCAAAGCAGTTGCCTGATAGCAATCAGACGACCCCGAGGATCTTGTCGTGTTAAGGTTATATACTAAATATTCGTGTTAGCCTGACTTTATTTATTCTTGGGTTGGTAAAATGTGACAGCCAGTCAGTGCAGAAATCTGCAGAATCTACTTAGTTTTCATGAGAGGCTGGCACCTCACCCTCTTTAAGTAAAAGCTGAAGTGGAATTCATAGTCTATATCATCTAACCCAGTTAGGATTCAATTAAGAGCATTTTTGGGCTGTATTTTAGGAGTTAGTGTCTGTCAAGATTTTACCTTGCATTAAACCCTTCCTGTCTCCGTGTCATGCTGTGTGGAAAAACTTCACTCTTTGAAGGAATCCATCTCTCCTATCTTTCACCCCACACCCTCCCCAGACATGAGGGTGACCTGAGTTTTGGTATGTAGCAATAACAATTTGTCAGGATGCCAAGTTCAAAGCTTCTAACCTACTGCCAGTGTGAAGCTCAAGAGTGAGGTCAGGACTAATCTCAGACTTCTGACCTTCCAGTCACATCCACCATTACTAGATCAGAGGACAGAAGTGGAAGAGCTTATTTTGAAAGGTTTTAGATTTCAGGTGAGGTCAACAAAAGATTTGCCCAGATGGAAGAAATCAAGAGGATAATATGGCACATATTATGGGAGATGAAAGGCATCGTGTAAAACAATCTCCTCCTTAGCCTAGAAAGGAAAGTCTAACTATCAGGGTTACCTTCCGGTAATGGCAAATAAGCCCAAACCATCAGAAAATGGAGCAGAAACCAGGCACTGTCCTGGAAAAAGCTATGCAAGCTTAGAAATTCAGATTGACACTGCTGGGATTTATATAAGCTCCCAAACAGAGTACGCTCCAATCTCTTAAGCCAGTGGGATTTACCCCACTGTGGGAGCTTGATTTGCCACATTTGGAAAAATTTTGAAAAATAAGGGCCATGTGGAAAGTGAAAATATTTGGGCACTTCACGCAGAAGAACCACACAGGAGGACATTGGTGCAGTATCCTGCCCACTCCCAGCTCAACAGCCACCAACAGACCTGGTATTGCTGCATCATTTTGCAGATATGCATTCCCAGCTATACTGGGAGCCCATAATGGGCTTGGGAATTTAAACCAGATTTGCTGACTACCACCTCTGAGCTGTTGATTAAATGGAAAAAGCATCAAAAAATAGATTTCCACTTCTGAAACCACCTTTTGGGGAAATGACAGGATTTTTTATGAAATTAATTTTTCTTTAGAGGAAAGAAGGGAAACCCATAGAGATGTGACTGGAGTCCTCCCCTCTCCAGGTTTCTCCTGTATGCCTTCTTGCTACTTTTCTTACACCTGGATTTGCCTCAGTGATGATGCCCTGGAGGAACAGGAGCACTGGTGAGTCCCTTGCTGGGGATACACCATTTGGACTGGCAGTGGGATGTGTTAACATTCAAGGCTGTATTTCATCTGCATACAAGACTGCATCAGTAGAAGACCGTGTCCTAGGCTAAAATGATAAATTACACAGAAAAGAAGCCAATGTTTCCTTTTAAAGAATAATACAGAAATTTTGCTAATCTGAGGTGACAGATATGTGAGCATTGGTGGACACACAGATCCTGTGGGCACTTGGAAGGAAATCCGGCCCAAAGGATATTTATTGCTCTATCCAATGCACTCTGAAAGGTCTTGTACAAGAGATCTCATTTTCCATTTTTTGGACACTTTCCTTAGCGTTTTGGATAAAGACGAGTAACAGGATAAGATGCTGTCAGTCTGTGCACAGGATTTTATCTGGGATTAGCTGGGCTATTTTTAGCTCAGAGTGCATAACTGCACTGTATGGGATTACCATATATATGTTGCATTTATTAGTACAAACATAAATGTTGTTAGAGGCAAAAATAAAATTAAAATTTAGACTTTTCCATGTAAGTTCAAATGTGTATCTGTCTAAACCTCTCTCTTACATTTGTTAGCAGCCGCTCCTGGAGAAAAAGGGTCCTGGCTCTCTTAAAAATGCCTGCTTGATACTCACCTACAGGGCCAAGGACCCCAAAACCTTGCTTTGGTACCATCAAGTTGCACACCTGCACCCATAAGGTCCCAAACTCGAGTAAATCAGGGCAGAATAGCCTTGCCCACCCGTCATGTAACATCTTTTCACACACTGCAGAGACTGTCAAATGACAGGGACTCAGTGATGATCTCAGGCTGTGGTTCCTCTGCTGGTTGTGAGGGCCCTAGTACCTGGTCATTTTTAACTGGACATACTGGTTTGGTTTTATACCTCCTCCTCCTCTGCACAGGGGCGACTGCTGCTGGCTGTAGCTGCCCTTGTGGTTTAGCTGGAACCTGGATGGTTGTAGCATCTGTTGGTTCTGTGGCTGCGCTATCCACCTTTCCCTCTGTAGCAGGTTTCTGGGCACCATTCCCAGTCTCTGAGGCAGATTTTGAAACAACCTCATCCTGTCTTTAAATGCTGAATAGACTGCACTGAATAAACTTAGCAAAAACATCAGCAAGAATGTGGTATCTTTAGCTTTTAGAGGGCGTTTAAACCCTTTGAAAGCGGTTGTGGTAGGCCTGAAGAAGTGTTGGCAGAAAACACCCCTCTGCATTCCTCCCCCACAACAGGTACCATCATTAGTGAAACCCTAGCTTAGGTTGTGATAGTTAGATAGCCACGTGCACACATTCAAAAAGAGGTTTACAAGCACTGAATTCCTCACCCAGCCCACTCATTCTAGAAGCTTGGTGACAGTCACAATGGCCTTAGTTGTAGGGCTCATGTTTAGCTAATGATCTACAAATGGAAAAACATGTAACTGTGATCATCCGCCAAACCTAACTGAGGTAAGTTGGGCCACATGGCGATGCCTAATAAGGTTTCTTTATCCAATACACAAATGGGTCACCAAAGAACCGCTATTCTCTTTTCAGCCTTTCCTCTCCAAGCCCCATTGAGGCGCCAGTTAATGTCTCGGCTTCAAAGACAACTGTCTGCCTAGGAAGGCAGGAACCTTCCTCAAAAGGAAGACGCCTCCCTCCAAATTATCATAACTCCGAAAATTATAGGACTTCCGGGCAAATATGTAGGAAAAGGAATAACAGTTCTATAAAATATACAGATATCTGAACAGAACAAACAAGACAGTAACACAGGTTTCCGTTCTGTGTAATTACGACCACGGCCGGCAGTGGGCGCTGGCGGCTCCGTGGCGGTCGGCAGGGGCCGCTCTGCGGGAGCTCCTCAGGGGCGGCGGCGGCTCCGACGGGAGAGAGGGAGGGAGGGAGGGCCGGGCGAGAGGGAGGGAGGCAGGGCCGGGCGAGAGGGAGGGAGGCAGGGCCGGGCGAGAGGGAGGGAGGCAGGGCCGGGCGCGGGCAGGCCCTGCGCGGCTCTGGGGCGGCGGCCCTGCCGGCTCTGTGTCCCTTGCAAGCAGCAGGCCTAGGAGCAGCGGGCAGGGAGAGCTCAGCAGTGCCAAGCCGCTGCGAAGTCCACGGCCAAAACCGTCTTGGCTCCCAATGGGGCAAAGAGTGCCCACTCCCAACTCAGAACTGCCAAATGCCCGTTCCGCCCCCCACACCGTGGCAGTGGTATGCCAGAGCAATTGGCTGCTTTTGTTTCGTGATCACTTTATTAACCTAGAAAGCCACTCCCTCCCCCCTTTCCGGCGTCTCCCTGACGACGATGGGAAGAAATTCCCCGTGAAACCTAACTCACAACAGTATCATAGCCAACATTGAACTTCATTCAAGAGTTTCGAGGAGTTTTTGCAGGCTCGGGCGACAAAATAAATCAAATGTTGTTACAGACAGAATGAGACATGCAAATGCCGCAGACGTCTCACGGATCATCCCTGTGAAATCCGATTTGAGCACCTTTTCCCCTGACTTCGGTGGAGCAGCCTTCAGACAGGAGAAGGGTGTGATGCCTCTTGTGTGAAAATTACGATCCATCAACAAGGAGTATCACCAGTGGTTTGTGTACAACTCCTGTGCTAATCAGTCCTTTCCCCTGGACAGATGAGCTCACCATGTCACAGGCAGACGACCACTGGACTTCCAAATGAGCAAGATAAACAGCATATTTTTAATTGCGATCCAAAGAACCTTCAATCTGCCGTAGAAACGAGTCTTAGCAGGAAATATCGGTTGCTGTGTCCAAAAATAACAGCAATAGCACATGAAAACAAAGCAGTTGATAGGAGTGGGAGGGCTAGTCGAGATGTGGATTTTTGACTTTCTGAGCCGTTTTACTCATCAGATTTAAGTTGGAATATTGACAGAGTGAGGAATGGTTTACCATTGGGAGCAGCTTGAAGTCCTGAATCATCAGGGAGCAGATGGACATTCCCTTGAGACATTGCTCTCTGTGCTCATGAGAGAGGGACAATTCATTCTGTATATAACCCAAAGGTGTAATTTTTTTTGCCTTGTAACCTGTTACATTTCTCTGCATTTCACTCCAAATGCATGGGGACCCATTTGCTGTTTCTCCTGATTGTTCTTAAAGCTTTTCCCAGTGGTGGCACACGGTCATTTTTCTTACAGATGTAGTACTAGCTGCAAAAAAGGCACATAATTAGATGTGTCAAATTCTAGTATATTTCTAGAATCCATTTCTTAGGAAGAAATTATGTCTTTTACGTGGATGGAGTGCAATACATAGACGGCTTCATCTCTGTGGCATCCTGTTGCATTCAAATTCTCATCACTGTTATATAACAGCAAGTGGTCTTTAGTCTTTCCCTGTTGCCAAGCTGTTTTTTGCCAAAGTACTGTCTGCCTTTGAAATGTCAATCATAACTTATTCATGAGCTAGATGAGGGAAAAGTCCTATTACAGACAATTAGTACAGGGATATATTCTAAGGAAAATCCTTGGCCAGGGGACAGGCAGTGGGTGATGTTCCCACAAAGCTATGACCGAAATCTTCACTTGTCCTTCTTCTTTCCCCAGTTCTTTGATCATTGAGGCCATTTACAATGTTTATATTTTATTTATAATTTTTTTGTTCATATTTGCTCAGATGAAAAGGAAGAGATACAATCTCCTCCATTACAAATGTGTACTTCTGGATTGATTTTCCTCAGAAAATAATTT
The DNA here is from genome assembly GCA_034509425.1 of Eopsaltria australis. Lineage (NCBI taxonomy): Eukaryota > Metazoa > Chordata > Aves > Passeriformes > Petroicidae > Eopsaltria > Eopsaltria australis. Next base: position 809,909 of record JAVTVJ010000034.1, read on the forward strand.
GAACTCTTTTTTGAAAGGCAAGCAGAAAGGGATTTAGGTTTCTGCATTGAGAAAAGAAATGTGAGGTATTGTTACGAATTAGCCTAATTTGATTTAAGCAGAACAGATTTTAAGAGTTGAAATTAAGACCTGGCATCTTTTTTCTTCCTCAGATGTAATGTAAGATGGAAATGATAAATATTAAAAAAGATCTGATATGATACAACAGAGATGCTGACAAAATTATTCTTAAGTCATGCTGCTTATTATTACACATGGCTTTAATATCACAGGAAAAAAACGCTCCTACTTATTTTACTAATTTTTCAAGTTCCAGAAAATGAACCATAACTGTTGTTACTCAACCAGTTTCTCTTTGTGGGAAACCTTGAGCACTTCAATCAACTTCCTTCAAGCACCAGTTTTTAAATCTGCCAAACCACATTTCTTTACCTCAGGGCAAAGAGCTGGACTTATAAAAGATCATCTCCCCAGCTTAGAAAAGATTATTTTGGGAATTTTATTTTTAAAAAAAAAACCTGGACAATGTTTAAAATTAAAGCGCTTAGAGCAATATTATTAACAAGATTGCTGCAGAGATACTGGAGTGGGAAGGACTGGGAGAACTGTGTGCAATACTGTGTTGTGGTACTGTCTGCCTAACTCCAGTGATTACTCAATTTATAGAGGCAAAATTACTCATCCCATAGCAATATGTTTGGCACAAGAACGAGGAATTCACGCTTCTGTAACCAAATGCACTAGTGAGCACCAGAGGCATTGGGAAGGCTCGTTTGAGTGATTTTTGCTTGGCTTCACTTTGGCACCCATCTCCAGCTCCTGCTGAGCCCATATTAAATGGAGCAAAACATCAAACTGTTCCATACCGATTTCAAAGGAGGCGAGTTTTCACAGCTCCCTGGTCATTTCTAACAAGCTGTGCCTACAGCAAGTCCCTTCTGGGTCTGGCACAGCTGCTGTCAGCTCTTCTACCAAAAACTAGTAGCCTATGACTGACGATGTATAAAATGAAATATTGCTCTTTCTTTTTTTCTTGGTTTTCCTTGCTTGATGCAAAGCCCACTGTAGGTCCCTTTGTTCTTCACAAGAATGGAGATTAATAATTTCTATAATGAAAGGCAGGCTTGAACAACCTCCCTCTGAGAGGAGCGAGGGTGACTGCAGAGTGGGCTGCAGGAGTGGTGGGCAAGTGGTCTGGATTTTTTTCCCCTTGCTATTTGCTTTTATGTTATGAAGGACATATTTGGGACTGTGCATGGCATATCTCAGCCAGGCTGAAATCAGTGTTTTCACCTACTGAATATCAAATTGCCTCTGCTGAGGATCAGCATTCAGCACTGCCACCAGGCATTTCACAGCACATTAATTAATCTGGAGATCCAGTCAATACACCTCATGATCCTGGCAGTACTGCAGTGCCATGCTTTGGGCCATCTCATCCTGAATGTATCCTGACATTTCATGCCAACACACCAAGAACCCAGACCTCCTGCAGTGCTGATGGATAATGCAGGACACAATAGAGCCTGCTGTGACCAAGACAGCTCCTTTTGGAATCTCAGAAGGCCTTTTGTAAATGTGGTCCACAGCTCCTGCCAGCTTTGTTCCTGTTGCCTGGTTGGCCCTAGCTGCTGCCCAAAGGCAAGGAATCCAACACCAGCTTGTCAATGAGCAGCTGAAGGTGCTTTTTGTATTTGCCATGCATTTGCATTACTTGGAGTCATAGCTGTGGGTTGGAAGGGACTTTAGAGATCATCTAACTCCAACCCCCCTGCCATAAGCAGGGATATCTTCCACTAGACCAGGCTGCTCCAAGCCCCATCCAACCTGGCCTTGAACGCTTCCAGGAATGGGGCAGCCACAGCTTCTCTGGGCAGCCTGTGCCAGGGCCTCACAGGGAATAATTTCTTCTCAACATCTAGTCCAAAACTTCTATTTTTTAGTCTAAAACCATTTCCCCTTTTCCTATCACTACATGCCTATATAAAAAAGCTGGTCTCTCTATTACAAGCCCCCTTTCGTCACTGGAAGCTCTAAGCTCTCCCTGAAGCCTTCTTTTCTTCAGGCTGAACGCCCTCAGCACTCCCAGCCTATCTTCAGAGCAGAAGTGCTCCAGCAACCCTTGGTGCACCTCTGTGTCCCTTCTCTGGACCTGCTGTAACATGTCCATGTCATTCTTATGTTGGAGACCCCAGAGCTGGATGCAGAACTCCAGATAGGGTCTCATGAGGGCAGAGTAAAGGGAAAAATTCACCTTCCTTGACCTTCTGACCCACCTCTCTTTTGGTGCAACCCAAACCAAACCTATCAGTGCACCATTCCCAGAGTCACTGCAATACTGGGGTAATGCATGAAGCAGAGAGAGCAAGCTCCAGGTCCAACTCACATGCCTCAAAGTCTGTTTAATATAAAACCCTCTCATCAAGGGCATAGTGGATATTAAACTTTTAAGAACAGATACTACACTTGGCCAACACCAGCAGAACAAATCTGTCCTTTCTTTTTGCATAGTTCCTTCAAAGAGTGGATAGATGCATGTAGATGACCTAGCTGGTGCCAATACTTATCATTGTCTTGTTATTTCTTAATGAGCTTGTGAAAGGAAAAAGCTACAGTAAAGCCATTTCAGTTCTCCTTCTGCTCATCTTTGGGACTTTTCATACAATGTCAAGCTCCATCCCTTGTTGGGATGGGACCAATCCGTGGGAAATTTTGGATGCAACCCAAGCAGTATTTCAGCCTTTCTTGTCCCAAAGTAAGATGTTTCCATGACAGCGACATCACCTGCCTGAAACCAACCCCCACCCCCAGCAACCCATACTGAAGCAAGTCCCTGGTGCTAACATCTAAAGACTCCATCAGAACTATAAAGTACTGCATTATCAGCTGTGAGGCACATGTCATCACTCAAGGTTGCAGTAGGGTAATCGAGATCCAAGCTTAGAGGCAGATCTTTCACATTCTGCACGTCAATGACCTTGAGAAATGTAAAGTTTTTAACAGCAGGTAGCAGCTACTGGAGGTTTTTCTATTAGCACAGAAAATAAAAAATGTACAGGAGGAGCGAAATTATTGCTCTAAAATGGTCTGTCTCCATTCAAGTACTGGCTGATTGCATACATCCATATTCTGCAGTGCCAACTCCTTCTCCTCATACAGTTGTATTTCCATTTGGCTTTGTTCCCCAGTGTAAATCAGCCAGAGTTTGGCACAGTGCTGGTGTCAGGTATCAGTCTGGTGCTTGCTTTCAGCCCAACTCCTCAAAGTCTACCATAAATAAAGACATAGGGAGGCAGCAGGTGGGTGTCATTTCTTCCCCAGACCCTTGGAAGCTACCCGGTGCTCTTGTGAGAGGTCTTCAAATAGTGTTGGAAAAACTGTCCATATAACTACAATAATTTAAATAAGTAACCAGCCTGGAGAATATCAGAAGACACACAGTCAAGATAGCAATGCTCAAAGGTAATCTAAAACACATTTCAAATGCATTAGAGTTTTTGTGTTTTGGTGGTTGTTTTGTTTTGTGCCAGTTTGGGATTGGATGGGAGGCTTATTCCATAGGGGAAACCCAGAGTATGACTCAAGTCTGGGAGGTCAGAAGGCTTATGATGAGTTTCTCTTTTCTGCTCTCTCTTCTTCACCATGTTTTTTTCACTAAAAAATAAAAGAACCTGAGGAACAACACCTCTTTCCTTCTCCATGAAGCTATCATGCTTTCCATTCCTCACCAGTGATAAACTCTTTTTTCCCCCAATAGGAAATTAGAAGAGAAAAACCCAGAACAGTTTGAAGCAAACAAAAAAGTGTTGGTTTTCTTTTTCCATTGAAAACATGTTTTCAATCCCCCCAAAAGGTCTGATAACTATTTTATCTCCCTCTCTGCAAAACCTCTTCTTTTTTTCTTTGAGTTAATCAACAGACCTCGTTCAACTTGGAGCATTTCCTAGCAGCGTATAACCACCACCTCATTTTGTTGCTCCTGTTCCAAACCTGCAGAAGCCTGGTGTGATGGAATTCTTACCTGCTGATCAGTGGCAGATTGGTCTGTAAGGAAAGTTAGCCCCACTAAAAACCTAGCCTATCAGGAGCTGTCCTTACAGCAGAGCTGCATGTGAAGATTTCTGCCCTGCTTTGTGCCTCAAATGGGATAGCAGATGTGGAGAACCTCTGTGGTTCATCACCACAGAGATGCGCCTGCAAGGTTATCTTACTGCTCGTGTCTGGGTGTCATATGTATGGTCTCTGCCCCATCACTCTGTCCATCCTCTGCAGGAGAAGTTCACGGTTTAAAACAGGACATGTGCTTTCTTCTGTGCATTGAGCACTGATAATGTTGTAGCCTTTCTCCATCCATGATCATCATTCCCCAGCACCTCCATTTACCCAGTAGCCCATCAGTAATCCCCTGACTGCTCCTGGGGACAACCACCAGGGATGTGCTGCAGGGAAAGGGAGCAATACTGATTCCATAGAATCAGGGTTTGAGTTCAAAGAGGTCTTCAAGAGCACCTTGTTCTAAGCCCCCTGCCATGGGCAGGGACACCTTCCACTACCCCAGGTTGCTCCAAGCCTCATCCAACCTGGCCTTGAACACTTCCAGGAATGGGACAGCCACAGCTTCTCTGGGAAACTTGTTCCAGGCCGTCACCACCCTCACAGCCAGGAATTTCTTCCCAATATCTTACCTAACCCTGCCCTCTAGCAGTGGAAAGCCATTCCCCCTTTTTCTGTCACTCCAGCCCCTTGTCCCAAGTCCCTCTCCAGCTGTCATGGAGTCCCTTTAGGCACTGACAGGGGCTCTAAGGTTTGCCTGGAGCCTTCTCCAGCTCTCCCAGCTCTCCCAGTCTTTTACTGCCATCCCAGTGTCTCTGCATGGGTAAGGAAAGGCTGATGGTGATTTTCTGACCTACCAGAAAGTGGATTGGAGATTCATTTCCCACCATACAACACTGTGATCCTGTGAACATTTTTGGATACCAATATGCAGGTTGATAATCTTTAATTTGAGCCATAGGACTGACACACACATCACAACATCCTGCAGAGGGTAATTCATTTGAAGGAGAGAAGAATTGTGGAGCTAGGGATGGGGCAGAAGATGACAGTTGCCTGACATTCACAGGCAAGTGTGGATGCAGGGACATTAAAGAAGAGGCTAAACTCACTTCTTAGCAGTAGCTGAGGGACAGAAGAACTGAATAGCCATAAGATGATGGCTTTGCCAGTCACAGGTTTGTATTGTTATAACTCTTCTGCAGGTGAACATTCAGGTGTTATATGTGGTTGACACAGATGTAAAAGTTATTGGTTAAACCCACTTAACTCCTCTCTCTGTTTCAGCCTTTTCTTTGTTGCACTTCAAGAATTTTTTGCCTTTCTCTCTTTATTCAGTCATCTTCAGTTTTGGATACATTTTCTCTCTTTTTTGCCGCAAATACATCCCTGTTTAAGTGTCAGGACTGACTATTTAGGAGATTATCAGCCTCAGGAAAAAATTAAACATACAATAATAATATGCCATGACCCTGGCACGTTCTCACCACGGTGGTGGATGTTTATGCAGGTAACAAGAGCATCAGGAAATGATTAGCTTTTATGATACAAAGAAGAACAGAGATTCTGAAGGGAAGTAAATCTTCAGTGTCCAGTACAAATCTGATGTGAGACTCCAATTAACTTTTTTTACTCTTTTCTATCTAATGTGGTATGTTTTTTCTCTGAGGGAGGTGAAAGGATTTCTGAACAGAGAGACCAAAAATTAAAATACTTGAGCTTTCGTATCAGAAGAGAAAAACTCAGAACAGTTGAATAGAAACAAACAAAAAAAGAGTAGATTTTCTTTTTCCATTGAAAAGACATTTTTAATCCCCTCAAAAGGTCTGATGAGGCAATATTTGTCCTTGTCTGCTCTGGGAGTTTAGGTCAATATTTGCTGGAAGTTAGAAAGAGATGCTTGCTATTGATCCACATTTGCTTATTCTGGATTTTTTGCAGTTTTCCCAACACATTCTTTGCCAGAGTCTGAGACAGGACATGGGATTGTTAAGGCTCTGATCCATTCCTGGCAGCCCCTCTCACTTGAGCTCAATTTGCATGGCACAGTCAGGAGGTCAAAACAGGGTTCTCTTGGGGTAGGGTGGATTGAAATGTGAAGGAGGGCTCTGGATGTGCCCAGCTGAGAGTAGAGCTGAGTCCACCCAGCTCTTGGGCGGAGGGTAACGTGTTGTCCCCTCTTCAAAGCACCTGGCTGGACCTGATGTCTGGACTGGGCACTGAATTGCCCATCTGCATCCTCCCAGGTCCACAAACTTCATGTCAAGACAATAATTTATAAACACTTGCCAGGAAGGAGTTCAACATTTGTAATACCCTCATTCATGGATTATTTCTTTAATCTTCCACATCTTTTGGCATCATTCCCTTCCATACTGTTGGTGCTTAGAGGCTCCAGAGCACAACACACGTACAACTATAAGAGTTGGAAAAAAACCAGAATGAGCCCATTTTGCTGATCTTAGTTTAGAGGACAGGCTTGAGATATCTGCCTGAAAAGTCTTTTGAGAAAAATATCCGCCACCTATGCCCCTTGTTTCATCTGGATGAAAGGAAGTCCCCAACTCTTTCTCAAGAACAAGAAAGTATTCAGCAGTTAGCAGAAAATCAAAATTAATTTATCTGTGAGGAAATAATATGTCTTACATGTATGACCAATTACATCCCAGAGTTTGTGTGCTCATTGGACTGTGCTTAGGTGTGGGCTGCAGCTCCTTCCTGTGTTTGCACAGGAATATGTGAATATGGAGAGACACACATTAGAACATGTTGGAGCTGGTTTATTTCCTCTGACCAGACCAAGAGAAAGCCCTGCTTCAGCATCCCCATGCCTGGTGGTAGTGAAATTCACAGTTTAACTTGGTGACCTTAGAGAAGACCTTAGATTTGGGGATCTTCATACAAAACAGCTTGATCTGGCACAAGTAGGGGCAGGTGAGTGTAGCACAGAAGTCAGGGAGCTCCTCAGGCTGGGAACAAATATCAATGTAAGCACATGATGAGTCCCTCTTCCCTCCCCGTCTGCATTCAGTACAACTCAGTGGCATCCAAATCCAACCAAGTTCCCTCTTTGGTACAACCACTGTAAATCTTTGATTGATTTAGGCTGTGAGGCTCTGAACTGTTTCAGAATACCCAAATGATGATCTTCATTTTGGTGCCTCTCAACATCACCCATATAAAGTAAGACTTGTTCACTTTGAGATTTCAAAGAAGGAGAATGAGCACTTTTGGCAAAGGTACTGGGCTGAGACAGAAATCAGGGGAAGTATAAACAAAGATGTGTGTGAAGAAAGGTATCTGGGAGTTCAGGTGAAGGGGGTCAGCCAGAGCACATCATCTGAGGATGCACCTCTGGAGTTTGTCCAGCTCAGTAAACTATCTGGAACCTCCTTCATTGTTGTCACTGTCTTAAAGTGTGTCTTGAATCCGGCTTCAATGACTGCTTTTGGGGATAACATTTAGGGTTTGCACATGGGATGGCTGACATTGGGATGTGAAGGAATAGTAGTGCACACCTGGTCCTACAGCAGTCACACTCACAGGATTGAGGAAATGCCTGGCACAGAAAAAATCAGGAGCAGAGGTAGGAAGAGAGAGAAACACATGCCTCATATTTGCTGCACTTCAGGCAGATTTTTTAGTTGGTGAGAATCTGAAAAGCTCCACTTTGTTCAATTTCCTTATAAAAAAAGAGGATTGCAGCATTTATTTATGCAATAGATTTTCACAATTCGCATTACAAAATTATGGAGTGGTCTGATTGTCAAGATTGTCCCCCTACATACTGCTTTTCACATTTGGCTTTTCTGTCTCTTCAGCTTTGGGGATAGCTAAGGCAATTCCCACTACAAGTCAATGCACAAGGTGTAATACTCTTCCTGCTAGTGTGGGCCTCATATATGCACCATCAACACTTACCCCAGAAAAAAATAAGACTGCAAAAGATGCAGAAAGATTTTAATGGGGACTGTAAAACTGGGGGGGGAAGGGGCTCACCATCCCAAAAAGCAAGGGATGACTGTGACCCACTTGTCTGTGGTGACACCAAGCTGTGAAGTGCTTTAGGGGACACGCTTCTCAGGGGACACTCCAACACAAGGTCCAAACCTTCAGCCAGGGTAAATGTCTGTGACTCCTTGGCATGGGAGGCATTGAGAGCTATAAAGCATCTGGGGTCTAGGCTCAAGTTTTCTAGAAGTGAGAGCTGGAAAGATTTGGGAGAATTTTGATTCATTCATCTTGCTGAGGCAGAATTGTTACTCATGGTGTATTTTCTGTTGGTCTTATTTTAAAAGCAAGGGGTTGTTCCCCAAGGTGCTTTTGGGGGATTCTTTACAGTTTGTCTTGTCAAGGCTTTTGAAACAGATGAACACAGTGAAGGCAATAACTGGGAAACCAATCAAGCTCCTTATGTGTGGAAACATGAAATTGGACCCACCATGAATGATCGTTTCAGGGACCAAATCCCATTGCCTTCCCATATCCATGCTGGGTTTGAAACTAGTAATCTTCTTTAATTTTTTTTGTGCATGGTCCAACTGTCCCATGTCTCCTGTTTCTTCCTTTTACAGCTTGGCACTGAATGCTCCAAGGTCCAGGCTGCAGAAGGAAAGACAGACTATTGGTTTTTAAGCATCATAAAGACAAATGTGGCCATGAACATGGTTCCACTCAGCACTGCTGACCCTTCTAAGCTGATGCAGTAGTGGCCATGAAAAGGCTCTGCAGTCAGTGAGGAAAGAAGCCTTCTTTTCTTCTCTGCATGAAAATCTGCACTGCAGATCTATGCCATTCATGCCAAAATCTGTGCCAGGCCGTGTTGGCTTTGGGCAGTAGGGATTTCAGCCTTCAGTCCTCATTGTTAGTGCTGCATTAGACTCCAGAAGCTGAATCCAGGTAATACTGGGGTGGAGGACTGGGGATTTGTGGTGGTTCACATTGACTGAAAGAAGTAATATGGGGATGCCAACCAAAAAAAACCAAACCCAAACCAAAAAAACCAAACTACTTCCCCCCTCCCCTTCCCTCCCCCCCCTCCAAAAAAATGATCTTAGGAGGTCTGCAAATGAAAGCCTGACAGGGAAAAGAATGACCATCTTGTGTGTTTATTAAGGAATGTAATGGAAAACCAGGGGGATTTGAAAGGATCCTGGGTTTGGCTCCATCATATTAATCAATAGCTAGTTTTTGCCTCCTGTAGCCTCCTTGACCCCAGAACAACTCTAAGGGTTTCTTTCTCATGCACAAATATCACTTTGTTCATCAGTCATAGGCAACTTTCTTGTGAGCCTGTTGTACAGAGCACAGCAATTCTGGAGAGGAGACTGAAATAAGAAACAAAGAACCGGACAGCAAGAATGGGAGGAGGCAAAATGTATCTCCCCCCGGAAACAGTCTGAAGGACCAGTCTGAGGCTGACTTTTCAAAGGGCCACGTGAGCTGGCAGTCTGCTTTGGGGCTGCTTTTCAAAGGCTAAAATGAAAGTTTTCAAACCATCAGAAGACAAGTCTTGAGTTTGTGCTGAAATAGTTCTGGAAAATTGTGGCATAACTGTTCCTAGAATACTCTGATTTTTTTTTTCAAACTAAGTTGGATGGATCATTTGGAGAAGCAGACACATTTTTAGGTACTTGTCAGCTCTTGAAAGGTGTGACACAATTCTTTGCAATCTGCTTTTCTTTCGAAGGCTTGCATGGGAAAGTTATAAATGAAGGCATAATTCCAGATCAATGAGTTTCTGCTGCTCTTGTGAATGTATTACTTTGTGTGTCCTCTACTCATGTGGATGTATGACTGCTTTTGTTTTGTTGCTTTGGATCCAGTTTCTGCTGAAACTGTGTGAATGTGTCTGAAAAGATCTTTTGGGGGCAGAAGACCTGGGGATAAAAGCCCTTCCTGCAGGAATAGCAAACAGTTATGTTGGTGATCGAATGCATAGCACATGGGTACACTCAGTTTTGGGATCACTGCATCACTAAGTGCTGCCCTGTTGGTGTGATTCAAAGCTGAAGCCTTGGCTGCTGCCAGGGGCCACAGCAGGGTCCTGGTGAAATCCAAAACTGGGCAATGAAAATTTTGGAAGCCACAAAATATTGCTGTTGTAGACCCAGCTGAGCCTGGGCCCAAGCTGATGGAGCCAGGACTGCATCCCACCAGAGCAGCCATGGGTTTCTAAGCCCCAGAATGCAGGTACATGCAGGCAATGTACCAAATGACCCCCTGCACCATGGAGTGCCAGACTCTTCAATTTGTGCTTGGTGTCCCACCAGCAGCACATAACAGCTGGTTGGGGTGACACATCAGCCTGATCAGGGTCTCTTGCAACTTACTGGTTTCTGTAGAAATTTCAAAATTTCTATCCCATCATGTTTCACAGTCCCAGGTCACCCAGATCCTCTTTGCTGCCCTCACCTGTTCTGTGCTCCATCACCTCTCCAATTCACTTCTGTGCTGGGGAGACATCCCCACATGGTGAGCCTGGGGTGGCATGTCCCATGGGGCTTTTCCAGCACCTTTTGATGGTTTTCCTCTATTCCTGATGCTTCCAACTGAGGGATTAACTGAGCTTCAGGACCTGGTTTTAATGGGGTATGTGAAATATCCAGGGTTTGTGGTTTGCATGTTTTAGCAATCATACTTGATGATCAAAGCACAAAGAGGCAGGCATGGTAGGATTTATATACAGCAGGGCCCTTGCTGACTTCTCCAAACTGAGCCATACAAACTATTATTACCTTCCAGCTTTATTATACCTTTACAAACCTTGAGTGCTTGTTTTTCCCTCCTTCTCCTTCTCCTTCTCCTTCTCCTTCTCCTTCTCCTTCTCCTTCTCCTTCTCCTTCTCCTTCTCCTTCTCCTTCTCCTTCTCCTTCTCCTTCCCTTCTCCTTCTCCTTCTCCTTCTCCTTCTCCTTCTCCTTCTCCTTCTCCTTCTCCTTCTCCTTCTCCTTCTCCTTCTCCTTCTCCTTCTCCTTCTCCTTCTCCTTCTCCTCCTTCTCCTTCTCCTCCTCTCTCCTCCTCCTCCTTCTCCTTCTCCTCTCCCCTCTCTCTCCTCTTCCTCTTCCTCCTTCTCCTTCTCCTTCTCCTTCTCCTTCTCCTTCTCCTTCTCCTTCTCCTTCTCCTTCTCCTTCTCCTTCTCCTTCTCCTTCTCCTTCTTGTCCCCCTTTCCCACTCCCTCTCTTCTTCCCTCTCTTCTTCCCTCTTCTTCCTTCTCTCTCTCCCCACCCACTGGTGGCAAAAAATGCAAAGTAGAAGCAAGCCATGTAGAAGAGAATGAGCTTTGTTCTCAAAACCACACTTTAGAGCAGGTGACAGCTGTCACCTAAGTATAAATCAGGGGTTTCCATCACTAGGGCTGTACAGGTTTGCAGCAGCTCCCCATCTTCCCTGTTTCAATGCAATAATGCTCAGGAGTGGTGCAATACCTCTGAGTTTTACAAGTGTGAGGATGGAGGTGGTGGGATGAGCCCTTCTGTCTCTGAAGCTGGCCAGGACAGAGAGATGACTTTTCCTGGGAAGGATACATTAGGGTTCCTTTCGTGGCACTTAAGGCAAGGGTAGATAAATCAGTGGCATTTCTTGAGGCTTGGACAGACAGGCTTAGTTTAATCTCTGACTCTGGATGGAAGTAATGCCTGATTGAAAGAAGCCTCTATATGCTCCAGGGCTGGACATAACCTTTCACATATTGTAGCACAAGCCCTGGCAAGGGATGCTCAATCATAACCTAAATAAAACTAAATAATGTAACAGAAAAGTCTTTAGGCATAGGTAATCGGATTCTAGGGCGCATGAACAACTGGGGAGGGCCCATTCAGCCAGCTCTTTTGTGCGTATTCTCCAAGGCTTCTTTATCTTTCCAAAAATTGGTGTTGTGTGTGGAAGAGACAGGTTTAGAGTCCCAAGTGCCTGGTATCTGTGCTGGGAAGACAGTTTTCTGACTCTCCTGGCTTTTCAAGTGGAAGAGCATGGCAACTCAATATGCTTCAAGCCTTGGAGACTTATTTCATGTCTGGGGTAGAAAGGGGGAGGTGGATTCTCAGCCCCTACCAGCAAATATCTTAGCTCTTACCCTTGCCTTTTTTGCTTGCCTGGGTGTCACCAGTTGGCTCTGAACCAAGAGAAGCAAAGGATGATAGGGCTGGTTTTAAAATTAGACATGTAAGGAGCCCTTATCTCCAGCTAGGCTTTATCAGACAGGCAGGCAAGCCTTATCCTACTGTGTAATCCCTTCTTCTGGAGTCTCTAGAATGCCAGCAGCTACAAAAATTTGCTGTGTAGGAACTGCTGCCTGAGGAAATGTGAAATATCCCATAAGGGCTCCCTCCCCCCTGGCCCACCATCCCCCTTGGCCATTGTCACATTTCGCTCACTTTTCAGTAGTTCCTTAGGAAAAGCTGAAGCATCTTCCCTCTTCACCTGGCTTACTGTCTGCAGGGAACGGGTGGATTATCCTGCTGGTAGCCTCCTTCAAAGAGCTCATTAATGTCATCAGGAAGTGTTTCTGCTATAATAATGCCAGGGGTGTTTCAAGCCTGGCCATATCTGATTCTTAATGTTTTACTTCAGATCAGGTGCTGGAAGTGTTTGATGCGGTGCCAGTCAAATACCGAAATGTATTCTGCAGAGGGATGCGCCAGAAAGAATAAATCCTACTATGAGATGAGGGTTCTGAATTGAGACCTGTCTTGGGCTGATTTATGATGATTAGTCTATTCCCGGATGGTCTGCTTTATGCTCAGAAAATGGGTGCTGTATGTTTAAGGTGGGTGCGGGGGAAGGGGGAGCGTCGGGCTTTTCCGTGGGCTTTTGGGAAAGCCTCACTCGCCAGGTGTCCGGCGTGCTGGGTGGTCTGGGTGTTTGCTTGGCTTGCTTGGGTTTCTGTTAGCTTAGCCAAGAAGTTTGCTTTTCCCTTCCGTGGCCTTGGCTGCAGCAGCAATCCTTCGGTGGCTTTTGGGAGTGAACGGGATGGTTTGGGTTTGGTCCAAGATCAAAGAGGATGCCCGGCGGGAGAGAAGCCGGCTGGGAGCAGCGGGAGAGGTGAGGGAGGGTCCGCTCTGCTTCGGCCTCACGCCTCGGAAAAAGCCGAGCCAGAGAGGGAGAGCACACCAAGCCCACCTGCTCCATCTGCTGTGAAGAGGGGAGACTGACCTCAGAGATTCACCGGGTCTACATCTGTTTGCCCGAACTCCTGCTTGAATCTCCCAGGTGGTTTTTAAAAAAATTATCTATTTATTTATTTTTCCCTGAAAGCCCACGCCATTTTATACCCAGCACACGGCAAACCGCTGTTGGTTTTCTCCCCTTCTCTGGCATTTTGGGGTTTTGTCCCGATGTGTGTGTGTGTGTGGGGGGGGTAAGGTCTGACCATTCAATATGTAGCATTTACTTACCTTTTCTCATGCTGTCTGGGCACCCTGTTTGTCAAGAAACGGTTGGAGTTTTTTCACTTTCATCCTTTAGTATTCACTTCTTACTGGCGGAAAGGGATTGCTGTAACTCTTTTCTTAGAGGAAACACTCATTCCAGAGTGTTTTTCTCCTAAACTTACCTCTAAACTGAAACAAAACTTCAGACCCTAATGGCCTGGGAATAAAAAGGATTTAAGCTTTATGCTTCGCCCTGAGGCATCTAAATAAAATCCTGAAACCAAACAACTCTTTCCTCTTACTTCATCTGCCTTCTCTCAGGGCATCTCTGGTTTTGTATCATTAAACGTTGCACTATTTCTCCTAGCTGGGGTGTCACATCAGTCCTGTGAGCTTTCTCTAGCCTGGGAGTGGTGGTTGATGATGAAAATCAGTGCATTCACAAGCTTGGTTGAGGTTTTTAATTTAACCCTTTCTGGCATCTCCTCTTTCAGATGCTCAGTGTGGGGCAGCCCAGGCCCAGGCAAGACTCAGTGGCTAGACTGGATGATGTGAAGGTTTCCATCTCTCTCCGCTGAAAAATGGATTATGGTGAGTTTGTTTGCTTACAGAGCAGCCCGAGGATTCAGTAACTTGAACTAACATGTATCCTCCCTGCTCTTCACAATCATGCTCCCTCTGCTTCTGTATTTTTAATGAGCTCTTTATATTTTTATTCTTGGCCTCTGTGTTGCAGAGATGAGTCTGTGATGCACAGCCTGCACACTTGCAGCCTGTGGGACCAATTTCCAGGTGTCTGACAGCAAAAGTGGGGTAGGCCCTTCAGAAGCTGCATCCATTGACCAGCCCCGGCGCAGAGCCCTCAGCACGTGTGCCTGGTAAAGTGTGTTGAATATTTTTGGAGGTTCATAAACAACAGTCAGGGGCTGCCAGAGAGGCTGCGATGAGAAATTGTTCTCCCCTTCTGCTGCCTTCCACTCCGTGTTGATATCTGATTGATAAACCAGCAATATATAAGGATAGACATTTAATCAACAATTTCTCTTGATCACCTTGGATAGCAGGTAGTCTCAGCTTGCACTTTTCCTTTCCTTTTTGGAAGAGTGTTGAGTTCTGTTTTTCCCCCACTGTGTATATATTGTTCCTTTTGCCAAGAAGGCTCAAAAGTGCCTCCTCTGGGCTTCATTGGTAATTGTCTCATCAAAGCCCTAAGGAGAACAGGGAGAAAGCAGAGGGAACCTAGCCCATTTTGGCTACTATAAACACCTCCATCAACATCCACTCATCAAAGACCCACTATGGTCTCACCCAGAACCTGAAGACCTAATGTGGTCTCCTCAAACTGTCTGTGCAGCCAGAAGGCTTCTCCAGCAGCTGGAAGCACAACCTCAGCACTGCAGATAAATGCCTTTACCAGCAGACAGCACTTTGGGATATTCTGACAGATGGGCCAGAAAGCTCAGCTTACGTGTGTGCTCCACCATTCTGCCATCAAGTCCATCCATGGGGGCTCTGCTTGACCATTCATTTCCCTGGGCTGAAGTATCTATTCACCTCCTTCTCCCTTATGCCACAGAGGAAGAGCAGAAGGATGGGGCCCAGAGAAATACTTTATATGCAATGTAATCAGTACAGTTTTAATGGGGAATGTGAAAAGGGTCCTTGATATCCTGTTGGCATAGATCTAGATGAGGTGAGGGTTGCTGCCAGCTCCTGAGAGTCTTTTGTCTTCTCTGGAGGATACACAATGATGTTGAAGGGTGCTCTCCAGCACTACAAAGGAGAGGTTAGGTCCCATGCAGGGGCTTTTGGTGCTGGAATAAAATCCAGCAAATACCTAAATATTGCAGTTGCAAGCTTTTCTAACTATTCAAAAGGGATGGGGACCGGACCTGAGGTGCAGTAGCGGCAGGGAGAGGAGGGATGTTCTTGTGTCAGCTTGCAAAAGGAAGGTGTCCTGCATGATCCACGCAGGAGCTGGGGAGGGTGCTCTGCATCTGTGACCTGCTGTACCCTAATCTATCTGTGTGTTTGCAGTTATGCCAGCTGCAGTACTTATGTGACACAGACTGAGTCTGAGTTCCTCCAGCAGCAGGAAGTCACAAGCCACAGGTTGGCAAGTACATACTTGCAGCACTGAAGTGCCCACAGAGAGAGGAACAGGCTGCCAGCTGACATTGCAGTCTCTTTGCTGCTAGGAGCCCTGTATAATTTGAATGCAAATTCCCTGCAGATGAGGTGACACTTTGCTTATGAAAGAACTACTTGAGCATGCAGAGGCAGGAGCCTGGCCCCCCCAGCTTAGTGGGGACTGCAGGATGTGCTGGCTTTGTGGCCAAGAGCAGCCTGTTTGCAGAGGGGAGTATTGCTGGCATCTCCTTCAAAAGGATTCCAGTGGCTCCAGTCTTCTCTTAATACCAACTTTAAGCTCTAAAAAAAAATCTTTGGGCACATTCTGAAGTGACACATGGAGCAGAGCAGGCTCCCAGTTCCCAAGAGCAAAGGGATGCTCAGACAGTGTAGGTTTGCTTTGTTTCAAGGAGGTGCCTGGATCACACCCAAGTGAGACAAACCCAACTATGCAAAGTGCATTGGGATGGAAATGAAGGCAGCAGTTTGGATCCTGGCTTTCCTTGCAGTCGATGCTCTGAAGTGTCCCTCAGACCAGTTTGCAATGAGCACCACAGTCCATGAAGCCCCCTGCCAGCCCAAATATTTGGTGACTCCATCTCTCCCAAGCTATTCCACAAAATCTGCAGTTCTTGACCTTTCTGTTGAGTTTCAGCTGAAAATATGCTGCAACTGAAAAGGAGAAGACTCAAAGAATTTTATGTTTTCATCCCTCAATATGAATTGCATAGAGCTAACTAAGATGAGAGTTTTTTAATGTCACAGGAGTGAGAGCGAGCATAGAGTGCTGGACAACATGGAGCAGCAGAACTGAGCAGCTGGGACTGAATCTGTAGCACTGTTTGGGAGCCTCACTGTACCCTTACACTTCATTGCTTTCCCTCTAGAGGAAGCATTAGGAAGCCACAAGACCCAGCCCAACTCATTCTAGCCACTCCATGCAGCAAAAATACAGTTCATGGGCTCTCAGTGTCCTGCTGTAGGCGTGGCCTAATGGTGCTACCCTTGCCAAGGCCAGCAGCACTGCGAGCGTCTCACACTGGGAGGGCTGCTCATGGGAAGGGCACAAGTGGGAGGCAGAAATGGCCCTACAGACATGACAAGGCTGATTTTAAGCCACTGCGGTGCCCCTGAATATGTGGAAGTTGTGCAGTCCACAGCACAGCTGAGCCTGCACCATTTTGCCATCACTTTTGATACAGCCAGAGTTTTCTCCTATATGTCAAATTAATTGTATGTCTCATACCTCCTACTTCACATCCCTTTTGGACCAAGTCATGCCCAGATCTGGTTGCTGGTCTCAGGTTGAGAGACAACTGAGGCACACAACTCTTCTCATTAATCTCTGTACTGGGAAGTTTTGTCAAACCAGGACCTGAGATGAGATGGGACTTGGTGCTTTGTTCTCAGTATCTCATCAGCTTTTCAGCTGTGAAGGGTGTGTGAAATGCATAAATCAGGAATCCTCCAATGTCATCAAGTCAAGCTCCCTTCCACCTCCACTGAAAGTAACAATCTCATGTGATGCAGATGAAACCTGTTGTTAAAGGTCATGCTGATGGCTTTGTTGTGTCTTACAGAAGCCCTGAAGCAGAAATCAGTAGGAGTTGTAGATGGAAATTTTCAGACTATGTTGGCTGGAGGGGAAAGGCTGCCTGCACAGCTGGTAAATGTACCTTCTGTAAGGGTCTAAATCGTGGCTCCAAGGCGCAACTCTGTAGAAAGCCCATAACACTTTCAAATATATTACCAGTTATCCTTTCCAAAGAGCAAATTAGTTAATGGTTATGAGAAGAGCTATTTCCCTCTGCTATGGCTGTGCTCCCTGGGTCTTCTTTGCCTGGTGGTCTTGGGGTGAAGAAACAAGCTCATGTCTGGGGAGACTTCCCTAGATTAATTCTGCTGTTTATACTTCGAATGTAATCTTCAATGTGTGGCTGGTGTGTAATGAGAGGAGGAGGAGGAGGAGTGCAAGAGTTCCCACATCCCACAGAAAGAAAGGTGAATTGCTCTCCTCAATCCCAGACTGTGGGTGTTGGACCTGGGCACCAAAATCAGGAGGTCAGAGATTCACCAAGACCTCCATTCCTAGAGACTGTGTCTGTGCTAGGCGTTGAGCAGGAAAAAAGTTGGTGATCATCCAGATAAGCTGATTTACTGACAGACCTGGATGGCTGGAGGAAGAGCAGCTGTGGTTGATCTGGAAGAGCATATTCTTCCACCATCACACTGACTGGAAGAGGCTGTACCTTGGCTGGGATTGTGTAGTATAATCACCATGCTGATGAAATACTTCTAGGGTAGAAGAATGGCAGCTTACCCACATGGACATGCATCCACAATGGGAGTGATGGCTGTTACCAAAGACAAAGCTTGACTGACTTCGCCTGCCAGCAACAGATCTGGAATCCTGAACAGTAGGCTCCGTTCCTGTCCCCTCACCCATCCTACAGCAAATCCCATCTCCCCATGCAAGGCACACAGGATGGGTCTTCTGCTCTTTGCTGATATCTTTGTCCAGTCTGCAGCAACTTCTGCTGTTTCCCTGCTTGTTCTGCCAACCTCTGCAATAAGACCTGCTTTCCCCCTAACTTTACACTACCTCCGGGTTTAGCAACACCTGGAAAGGTGACTAAAATCTCTATTGCCCACCTTCCGAGGTCAGTAATGAGCAGGCTGTTTAAGCCCCAGGTTCATCCTTCAGGCTCTCCCAGCCTCAAGGAAGGGGAGCATGAGCAGACAGCATCACAGGAAGGAAGGGGGGGAAGAGCTGATTTCTTAAATGGAAAGATAAGATGTGCCCCTCTCTTGCATCCCTTCCTCAAGTACAGCCTGAATCAGTGTGTGAGAGGACACTGGGTATGAGTGGTTGTGGGATCTACCTGAGCTGGTCCAGGGAGAAGTTTCTGGTCCACTGAGCCTGGTAGGCAGTGACATCATTTCCATCAGCATTGGCTCTGTGGAGCTACAATTCATCAGGCACCTTGATGGGAAAGTGGTGCACTTCTTTGCAAGACAAAGCTGAAGGGAATACCTGAGCTGCAATAGCAAACAATATAAGTTACTGTGCATAGTTCTTTATGATCTATATCTAATGCAAATGCTGACTGTCTTCAAGGTAATAAAACATCACCCTCAGAGGAAATAATAATAATTACCTTACGTGTAACAACTGCCTTAACAATTTCCTGTAGCCTGATTACAGCTTAATGTTTAAAGGAACTATAGAGTAGGTGTGCATTTATAAACCAGATTCTTAACACTTATATAAGACCTTTCTAAATGTTAATCCATCAGCACTTGAAAAAGGCTTAATTGAGTGGCAAATAATGAGAATTATCCTTGTACCTCTGAGGATGGCCACAGAGGTCATCATTATTTTTAGCAAAAGGGCAGAAACTCAAGCACTTGATTCTCATACCAGAAGATATCATCGCAGTCACAGGTTTGGTGTGTGTAGGTGGGCACATATGCACCCATATTTAATATAACCAACATGGAAATGGATTGAGTGCGCCATGATGTGCAGAGGTGGGTCTGACATGAAGTAATGGAAGTTTTAGGGAATGGGTAATCTCCAGACATGCAAATGTGTTCATAGATAGGTGAGGTTGGAGATAAACCTTATCATTTCCCACATCTCACCAGGAATGTAGAAACTGCTCTTCGTAAGCAGGAGAAAACATGGATTTTCCCTTGCATCAGAGGCTTGGAGGCAATGTCAGAGCCATGACTGCAGTGGAAACACAGAAGCAAACCTGACTTAAGAAAATAAGTAAGTGCAGCTGATTGTGTCAAATTAATTTCATGTGCTATTGTCTTGAAAACAAGGAAGAACAGGTCAGAGCCCTTCTGCCTGTGACAGATGTTGGGATTTCTTAACTAGTGGTCAAATCTCTTTGCTGACTGGTGGTCTTAGCCTATTGCTTGTGGGACAGATGCCGGTCAAAATCACTTCAACTCATGGCTGGGGGGAAGGGACAAAGCAGTGGAGGTCAGGGGTACTTAGAAGACACAGCCCAACAGTGTCTGACCACTTTCCCTTGCTCTGGATTACTAATTTTTGGAGCAGCAGAGCAGAGCTGGAAAAGGGGAGGCAACATCTAACCAACATGACATTGTCCAAGCTGGTTGAAAATCAGATATAAATGGCCCTCGTGGCTCTACATTTTGATTTTCAGAGCTGGTCTTGAAGAAAAAGACAGGGTTTGGAAGAGCAGATTTTACTCTTGTAGTTAACAGGTTAAATAAATAATAAATTCATGGAGGAAATGCTTTACTACTTAAGGCCAAATTGGAAATGGCTGGTTTACACTGAAAAGAGCTACTCAAAAAAAAATAAAGCTGGACTGCTCTACAATTACTCACATGAGTAAGCACAGCAAAAACAGGTTAGCCTGGAAGGAGCCAAAATGCACACAGATAAAATCTTATTTTGAAAGCAGCAACAAAGGACACGTAATTTATCTCAGTCAGTGACTTCATATGTTTTGCAGAGTTTCTCAAAAATGTATTGGAAATCATAATTCATTTTTACAATGCATGGAATTAAAATAATAAATTTCAGGAAGGTTTTTGAGAGAAAGAAAACTCTGTAAGCAGCACTGAGGGATCAAAAGAGATTTTGACAAGGAGAGACTTCTGTTGACTTGGGGGCTT
Organism: Eopsaltria australis; assembly: GCA_034509425.1. Lineage (NCBI taxonomy): Eukaryota > Metazoa > Chordata > Aves > Passeriformes > Petroicidae > Eopsaltria > Eopsaltria australis. Next base: position 830,120 of record JAVTVJ010000034.1, read on the forward strand.
TGGATCAGGCTGGAGATTGGCGACAAGATGGACAAGAGTTAATAAATGCATGTCGGTTAGACATGCTGGAGCTTGAGTCAGGTGGGGCAGATCGGGAGCTGACTGCAGTGTCTCAGCATGGAGCCGGTTCTCAAGGAGCCTTGCCAGTGCTTGTGATGGGAGCGTGGCAGCAGCCATGGATGAGTCATGGAATCCTATAATAGAATCACAGAATGGCTCATGTAGGAAGTGATCTTCAAGGGCATCTCATTACAACCCCTCTGCCATGGGCAGGGACATCTTATACTAGACCAGGTTGCTTCAAGCCCTGTCCAGCCTGGCCTTGAAAATTTTCAGGCATGGGGCAGCCACAGCTTCCTCTGGACAACAGCTTCTCAGGGCATCACCACTCTCACAGCCAAGAATTTCTTCCCAATATCCCATCTAACCCTGCCCTCTGGCAGTGGGAAGCCATTTCCCTTCTCATATCATTCCAAGTCCTTGTCCAAAGTCTCTCTCCAGCTCTCCTGGAGCTCCTTTAGGCAATGGCAGGGGCTCTAAGGTCTGCTTGGAGTCTTCTCTTCTCCCCTGAACACCCCCAGCTCTCCCAGCCTGTCTCCAGAGCATAGGAGCTCCAGTTCTCAGAACATCTTCATGGCCTCCTCTGGATTTGCTCCATCAGGTCCATGTCCCTCTTATGTTGGGGGTCTCTCTTTTTCTTCTGCTACTTACCTGGCTTCAGCAAGTGCTGCTGTTCAGTGGGAGCTGAATGCTGGGCTCTGATGTCATGTTAGACCTGCCTGGGGGTGACAACTGCTCTTACAGAAACAAAATCCATCTTAGGGAAAGGGGTTTTACCTGCTTTGTTTGGAAATGCTGTCCCAGGAATCACCAGGTAAGAAGCTCTTTGTATCAGGCAGCTGATATGAAAACCTTACTAAGAGATGTTTCTGTCAGTTTGGAAATTTCATCTCTAGTATGACCCAAAATGTGATACAGAACCACAGCAAAATATTTATAAGGTATAAATGGTCTATGTCCTGACAAGTCAAGACAAAGAAAGTGAGAGTGGAGGTGGTGGTGAGATCAGGGATGAGAGGATTAAAGGAAAAACAGCATTCAAGTGTCAAAACTGTAGCGACTGAGACACGGACCCAGACTGGCAGGGAATCTGAATTGTTTATTCAAAGAAACGAGCTGGTTTTACACACTTTTCAAGGCACAGTATTTCCTTACAAGGTAATTCTCACTACATGACCTATCCCATGTTGCCACTTCAGCAACACTTTGCCTTTTCAGTGTCCTTCTGTGGGGTGATCTCGTGCTGTTCCGGGGCCTGTCACATTCCGGCTGGCTCCTCTCTGAAGGGCTCTGCCTGTGGCACCTCCTTCCCCCAAGGCCATGTGGGGACAAGCCTCTTTGTGCTGCCACGTGCTCCTCTGTGCTGCCATGTGCTCCTTTGTGCTGCCATGTGCCTCTCTGTGCTGCCATGAACTCCTCTGTGCTGCCACGTGCTCCTCTGTGCTGCCATGTGCTCCTTTGTGCTGCCACGTGCTCCTCTGTGCTGCCATGTGCTCCTCTGTGCTGCCATGTGCTTCTCTGTGCTGCCATGTGCTCCTTTGTGCTGCCATGTGCCTCTCTGTGCTGCCATGTGCCTCTCTGTGCTGCCATGTGCCTCTCTGTGCTGCCACGTGCTCCTTTTTGCTGCCACGTGCTTCTGCAGACGTGTCCCACAGCCTGCAACTCAGTTCTATCCTATCTCTTCCCACACAAAACCATTCCAAAACCTACATTTATTCAGAGAAAAGACCTTTTGCATTAAGAGGCTGTATGTAATTCCTGGAGTTATTAATTTCCTTCATAGGATGAGTTATTATCTCTGTGTGTTTCTATCTTTTCCTTTATGCTGGAATATATTATGTGTTTCTCACCTAGCATAGCATTTAATTTTTTTGTGAACACTAGGAAAGGCACAAGACAAAGCCAAGAAGGTACCTCTGGTCACCTTGTCCAGAACACAGCAGCTGCAGACTGGGCTTTTGAGGCATCTGTGGAGGTGGGCAATGTTGTCCCTTTCTGTACCTGCAGGAGATATGTTTGCTGAAAGGTGCCAGTTGTGGGTGGGAGGCAACGAGTGCTTCTGTTGGACCAGGGCTGGGGGGCACTTACAGCTTCAAGTGTAGGATTTACTTGACCCCTTGGTAACTTCAGCCATGAGTTGTTGCCTATATACAACAGTCACAGTCATAAAGCCTTCTAACCAAAAAAAAAAAAAGCACACCTATCTATTAAATAAATGTCCTCCCTTTTGGTGCTGTTTAGACAAGAGACCACCTGTATCCTGTTTGGTGACCTCAACCTTTCATCAGACAAGCTTTCTTTGACACTTCTTTTTCAAGATATCCATTCCTTTGTCTTTCATAACTGTGTGGTGTACCCAGAATAGATCTCCAGAGTAGAAGAGTTAATTCTTCAGCCTGCTGGTTGCTCTGGGGATGTGATCATCCTGTGCTGCATAGGCACAGTGCTGGCTTGTGGGCACCTTATAGTCCACTGGGACCCCTGGGTCTGCTCAGCTGTGTCAGAGACTGAAATAGTTCATGCCTCAAACACTGATATAAAGTGTTGCTCATTACAACAAAAACTGTATAAAGAAGCTACAACCAAAGAAGCCTTCCTGGCTGGAGCTTTGGACTGTAAGTCAAACTACTGAGATTAGATAAAGGGAAAACCCATTCTTTCATCAACCTCAGGCCTGGGGAGAAACAAGTAAACAAAGAAAAGAATGTGAGCCAAACCCAGCAGCCATGCTAAGAATTATCACTGGCTGAGTTTGCGGTGGGGATGACCACAGCCCACAAAAGCCAGGTTTACACAGACTCCCCCCTGAAATGAGGTGGGGGAAAGGAGGTTTCGGGTGTAACCTCTGCTGAGGGTCAGTTAACACCTGTCCTCCCTTTTACACAAACTGGCCCAGCTGTGGAACCCCCCAGTCCTGGGAAGGCTGCATCCATGGGACATTCATGTGGGAGGCAGCTGAGGGGGAGCTTTAATCCATCAAATACCCCCCAAAATGCCCCCACCCCAGAGCCATTCCTGGAGCCTGTGCCTCAGGACTGCATGTGATGCAACAAACCCAGCGTCTGCTGTAAGATACTGTCCCCTCTCCCCTGGGGGGACATGCTCGAGGGTACATAAACCCATGGGATCCCAGGCCTTTCCGGGGGACCTTCACCACCAAGAAGACCATCTGGAGAGGATCAATGGAGCATCATTGGGATCCATGGAGTGGTGATATTTTCCTTATTCTGTCCCTGTCACTCTCTTTCTGTCCCCCCGCCTATTTCCTGCTTCTTTCTCTCTCTCTCTCTCTCCCATATTTACTATCAAATAAAGCCCATACTGTTGTCACTGGCATATGGTCTCATTTGCACCTTAATTTGGGATGGGGCATTTCCTAGAACCTTAGTAACCAGATTCTTGAAAAGCTGTCGCCAGCCTGGGCTGCTGTGTGCGGTTATTCCACCCTCGACACAGAACTTTACACTTCTCTGTGTTAAACCTCTAGAGGTCTGGCGGCTTCCTGGGAGGGCAGCCTGTCCCATTGTGTAGGAACTGGTTGAACTTAATGACAACATCCTTTGGCAAGGTTCAGTATCTCCTATTTGATCAGCTGGTCTTCCCTAAAGGACTCCTTGCAGCTCTAAGATGTCATTCAGCCTGCTGCAAGATCTAAAAGCCTATGTGGAGCTTTAATGTCTTGATGATTTACGGCTGGGATTGAGACTTTGTCCAAACTGTTGCTCCATTTGTATAAACCTTTCAGGCTGATGGAGGGGTCTGCAAATTAAGTCTCTGACTTTTATTTAGACTCTGTGAAAATTGATTTGTTCCCAAGTGATTTTGCATCTCACCTCAGAATGATGAAAATCCAGTCACAGAATGAGGATTCATGCAGATCAAGGGCTGGCCTTGTAGATCTGAATCAAAGATTTTCAAAATGGTTTCTTCAGGGGCCACAGTCATAGGTGGATGATAAAATTGAACCAGTTTAATGTACATATCTTCTTACTGCATTTGCTCAGTGTCTGTTTATGATGAATGTAAAGCAGACCCAATGTTTAGGCAAGTGAGCTCCCCTTTATGTGCTGGGATTTCATGTCTACCATGGCCTGTTAGGCTTTTGAAAAGGAAAAGCAAAACATTGTGCCTAGTTTTTAAATTAATGCATTAGTGCATCACTTTTCATGTTATAAACCATTGAAAAAAGTGGAATTATTTATATTATTTGTATGACATTAGGCCTCAGGAAGAAAAGACACAATCCCATTTACTACTGTACAAGCAAATACAGTTTGTGTTGGACTGAATAGCCCAAGAAGGTCGAGTTACTCTGTTCTGAGAACTCCTTAGTTCAATGTCTTGCTTGAGCTCATGTACAAAGTCTGTGGCAGAGCTGGAGCTGCTGGAGTTGCTTCTGCCAGAAAACCCAAGCCCAGATCAGCTGGGTGGTGAGTACCTTTCAAGTATGAAGGGCAAGCAGAGGACTGTGAAAAGGTTTCTGAGAAGGGACCATGGTGGTTTGCTGGGCCAGCGCTCCCTTGGTGCCTGAAACCTCCTGCTGTTGATGTTCCAGGAGAGAGAAACTGGACAGAGATGACATTTCCTCATTTTTGAGGGTTGGCTTTGCAGCCTGGCACATTTTTTCTGGAAGCATTTAATAGTCATAGCTGATCCCCAGATGTGTGGCTAAAAATACTTTTTTTCTCTCACTAATATTTGGATATTAGAAGCTAGAAATCAACTAGTGTTTATAAAGATATTATGGGCAGGTTATTCCATGTTTTCTTGCCTCTTCCCCCTGAAAATGCTTCTGCTGATCCTAGTCAAAGGCAGATGCGACACCCATGTTGGGTCAGGATGGCATTGCTGACCTTTGCTGGGGCTAATGCCTGTCCTGCTGAGCTCTTGGAGCAATTTGCCATTTGTCAGGAAGAAACGGGAGACAAAACTGCTGTATCTCATGCTGCAACTGCAGGTGTGTCCCAGAGGTTGGGGGAACTGAATTAAATGCCCCCTATCCAAAGCCCTGAATCTCACTCTCTCCTTAATAATAAAGAGATTTACTCAAAGCCTTTTCCAATAAAACTCTGAATGTACATGTATGTTGTAGGATGAAGGAAAACATATTTGAAACCTGAAAGCAGAGCAAGAGGTAAAACCTTATAGGCTTGACTTGGATAATTTGTAATCTCAACACCAGCTTGTCTAACCTCAGTGATTTATTGCATTTTGAACCAACTGCTCTTGAGTCTGGGAATTCAAATAAAGCCCAGGTTTTCGCTATGCCTGTGCAAAGGGTACAGAAGACCACATGGAGAACTGGTCCACGGATCAGGATACAACCTCAAGCTAAGAAAGTCTAAAGGAACTTAGACTTAGGGGGAAGGGTCTCTGATTTCCAATACCCTTTTCCTCAACACGGGCCAATGTCAGAAGTGAGTTACCAGGACAGATGGCCCCTTTGATCTGTCATTCCTGCATTCTTATTCTCATCAGTGTTTGTTACAAATAACACTACATCCACAGAACTTTACAGCTGTAAAATGAAGACCCGGGAAATGCCAGTATATAAAAAAATCCTTATTTTATAATTTTATTTCTCATTATGAAGCTTGCACTGATATTACAATAATTCAGCTTCAGACTCAGCTTCAACGTGGACTATTTTAACCAGATTAGATAAAGACAGACTTTATTAGAAACTGGTATTTTCAGAAATGTGCTGCAAAAGAAGGAAAGTGGAGTGCAGAAGCAATGTGTGTGCTCGGCATTTCCAAAGGAAGCTATGTTTCTTGATCATACAATGTGTGAGTATACTTACATCCCTCTGCAGAGCTTTGAGATCCCTGGTCATTTGGTCCAGCTCTGGCAGAGCAAAAAAAAAAAGGACTCAGAGAGAGGAAGTTTGAAAATTCTGCAAAAACTGATGGGAGAGAATCCACCATCTCCTGCAGCAAAGTTACTGTATTGCTGAGCAGCAGATAATCCCCTTTAAAAAGTTGTTTTGGATATACTGACGATGGGAAAACTTTCAGCCAGAGCTTAGGATTTATGAGACATGCAATAACACCAGCTTCTAAGCATGGGTTCTGCAGCTCATGCAACAGATCCTTTTGTGAGGGCAGCAGTTTCAAGGAATGTGTTCCATCATGTGCATCTGCAGTTGCCTAGGAATGAATGTGAGCCAGGCCCAGGTTCTTGGCCATGGGGATGATTTGCAACACCAGGTTGCACTTGCTGCCAGTCCCCTCTTCCCTCCCTATTGCCCTGCAGCCTCTCTCAAACTAATGCTTCCCAGTTCAGGGAAGCTGCCTCGCCCCTGTCCTCCCTGCTCAGCTGTTTCAAGGCAGCTGCTGGGTTTGAAAGCCAGTCTTTCTTCTGTTTTTTGGAGACACTTTGTTTTTTAAATTTCATGCCCAGGCGGCCATCCCAGTGGTATCTCTCCAGTGCTTATGGCAGCCCATGGCAGTTCCTACCTACAGGGATCAGACACTGGGTGGACTCTACAGGGCTGTTGTTGTAAGCACCAGTGGAAGAGGAAGGGTGGCATTTACCTGCATCCATCTGTTGGGTCTTCTCTTGCCCCCACAGATGCCCCAGCCCAGCAAAGTGATGCCTGCTGAAACCTAGGGAAGAATTATCCTGCAGAGCCTGGTCTGGGGGCTTGCCAACGGCTGTCCCAACTTGGCAGAGTGGCTGGGCTGTTTCACAGGCAGAGCAGGACAGCAGATGAACACAAAGATAGTCTCAGCATCACAGGACATATTTTATTAACAGAGACCATGAAAAAGCCTAGGGGAGTGGGAGAAAAAGAGAGAATGGAGCAAGGGAGATGCTGGCAGTGGCTGCCTGCTCTCAATTTACTCCAAGGAGTCCTCTAATAATACCAGTGGAGGCCATCCGTGCTTTACTGGGATCTTCAAAAGTGTTTATGGGATGATTTGTGTGGAATGGTTGTGCTGGAAGCAGTTTAGGGGAGGTGTACTGTTATTAGGAGATTTTTTTAAGCTCCATTTGGACACTTCTTACTGTTATATAACAGCAAGGAATGAGCCCCAGCAGCTGTTTGCTATTTATTAGAGTCCACAGAGGAGTAATGAGGAGGGAAGCAGCAGGGAGGGCTTCAGCAACTTGGAGAATTCTTCCTTCTCCTTTTGCACAGGTTTTTTGCAGGGCTCTTTTGAATCCTTATAATTTCCTGTCCCACACAGACATCACAGGTGAAGAGTAAAGTCCTGAAGAGCACCCGATGAAACCAACACTGTGTAAGCTGTTACTGCTCAACCCTCAAACTGCAGACTCAGAAATCATCACTACACTGTTTACAACCTTTGTGTTTTCATGTTCACCTTTTATTATGAAGAAAGTCTTCAGTTAGTTCAGACATTACATAGTCCTGGCCTCTCTCCTGTATGGCAAATGGAGAAAGAGCAGATTTATGCCCTGAGAGACAGCAATTTCTAGTGTATTTCTGCACATGCTGTCCTGGTTCAAGCTGCCATAAAAACCTTTCTTCTGTCCCGTATGTAACTCCATGTAAAGTTTACCAGACACATTTATGAGCCTGACTATGGCTTGTGACCAAACTACAGGGAGTAAAAGTGGTTGGCAAAGCCAGTAAGACTCCAGGAATTTCAGCCCATCAGTGGGGGATCTCTTTTGGTGCCACATGGTCACTGCAAGGAAATTGAGAAAAGTGAACTACTCATTACAGAGATGCAATTTTCTGCATGGGGAGTCCATGCTCAATCCGGAAATATTTTTGGTGCAGGGAGAAGGCCAGTTGGGGAAGGCCGGCCTCAGAGTCTGCTATGTCACTGCAGTCCTGCAAAAGCTCACTCAGCGGAGGCAGCTTTTAAAATACCTTCTCCTTTCTGATGAAAGATTCTGCAGTGTCTCTCAACACAGCATTTGAAATCTCACTCATCTCTCTTCTCTTCGCCTCTCTTCTCGATGATCCCTGGTTCGAGCTGTCGAGGTTTAACAGCCCTGCTCTGCTACATTATCGACATATACAGGAACTCACGGGTGACCTTTGCTCTTCCTAGCACTGCACAGCCAGGAAAGCTGCAGGAAAGGGAACAGGATCCCATTCTGGTTCATTCATCAGCCACAAAACCATCTGCTGAGTGTGGAGCACAGGAGTTTTATTATCCATGTGATAGAGCAAGCAGAAAGGGCTCTGCTACATTGCCATATGCCCAGGAACAGGATAAAACCTTTTCCTTCCCTCGGAGGAATTCGAGCAAGCTCCATCACACTCCCTGTACTGAATTTCATTCCTCCTCTTCCTTTTGTTGCAGCACCACTGACAAACTCTTTCACCCCAAAAGATCTATGTCCCACTTGGAAACCAGTGGGAACCATACACAAAATCTCAATGAAAAGTGTTAGACAAAGTTCTGGCCTCTCTAAAGGCAATGAGAATTTTGCCACTTCTTCCTGTGAGCCCTTTCACTCCAGTAAGCCATGCTGCTTTAGTGTGTGAGCAGAGCTTTTATTTTCCCTGGAGCCTTTATTTTCCATGCAGATGGAGAACAGAAGTGCAGAAGGGCTGCCAAGCTGAGAGGCAGGTATTCTGCAGTTTCAAATCCTCAGTGCCGTGTATTTTACAAATCCCCCTACCTAATTTTTACCACTAAGTAGGCTTATTACACTTTCAGCTGGGGCACAAATGAGTGTGAAGAGTGGTATCATTGGACCAAAGACAAATCCTTCCCAGAAGGACTTCTATCAGGATAATCAAGTGAAAGGTAGGAGAAAGGAATAGCACTTGAAAGCCATTGACTTGGCCTCTTGCCTACTCTTTCCTTCCCCACCTTGCAGCACTTGCTGATGTTTTCAGGAGCTTCTGTTCATGTCAGGCTCTTTCCTCTGCTCCTTCCCACTCTTGTTGTACCTCTGGTGGCATGTTGGTACCCAGGCATCTCCTGAAGGGCTGGTTTAAGTGCACAGAGATGCGTAGGAGTGGTGACTGGGACTAGCAGAAACAAAAAAAGATCAATAGACACTTAGCATCTGTTTGGAGGGACCTAACCCAGACTATTCCAGCCTAAATTTTTCTATAATTCTACTTGCAACCATGACCCTTTTCTTTTTACCTCTTTTGCCTGTTCTGTCCTCTGGCTGTTCTCCCCTGGTCCTCACTGTGCTGTCTCAGAGCACCCAGGCTGCACAGGATGGATGTCATCAGCCTATAAAACACCCAAGGGTTCAGTATCCTCTTTCCAGCACTCCCTGATTTTCCCACTCTCCAGCCCTACCCTGACTTCACTCTTCCACAGACTGAGTAATTGAAGCCAGACCTGGTTCAGATTTTCAGTTCTGCTCAGATCCTTTCAAGTATTTATTTTTTTAAACTTCCAGAGGTGTCAGATGCTGGTCAGGACCTGGACCATGAAAGGGGAAAAGGACAACACAACTTCAAGGTGAAACAAGAGCCTCAGAAGGTTCCTCTGGAGTCATCACAGGGCATCCAGGCAGGTGCTCTCCCTAGAAACCACATCCCCTGGGACAGGGGATGGTTTACTACCTGAAATTTGTATTTCTTCCAGGAAAAGTCTGGGGGAAAGAACAAGTCTATGTACTGGCATCAGGACTGCAAGAAAAGCAGGTACAAAGCTGTGAGCATGTGGTAGGGGTGGTAGAGAAATAATCCTCCCCAAGAGTTACTGGAGTGACCTCAGCTGTCTGCTGAAGGAAACCACCCCGTCACCATCTCACCAGCTGGTTGGGACAGGGTGCTATGGACTGGCAGTGAGGAGCCCAGTCCTCCCCTAGGATCACCCCAAACTTTCTGGGGACCAGGCCTTTTCAGACACTTCAGGCATTTGGAGCTGGCTCATGTGAAACTGAAGCACCCCCATTTCCAGCTTCCAGGATCTATCACTAAGGTGGTGAGCCTTTTTTCCTGGGCCAGAACCACAAGATTGACTCTAATTCACATCTGTGTTCAAAATAAAACTGCTGTGAATTGTCCTTGATGCAGAGACTGCATTTTCCCATTTTTGCAGTAATTCCTTTTTTCCCCTGCTATTAACCCTTGCCAAATTTGGAACCTCAACTTTCACTCCCACCACTTTATGTGTCTACTTCCCCTATTTGTAACTTGAGGTTCACAGGACTGTTCAAATTCAACCATTACCTACCAGGACCTGCACATCCCTGTTGGAATTGCTGACTTCCAGAGAGTCAGATTGTGTTCTCTACCCTAATCTTGCAAATCATGACCCTATGTATCATTTTTAAGCATGCAGGCTTACATTTGGTCACGTGTATCAGCAGTTTGTTTGTGCTTGCATATCAGCCACAGTGAATTGCCTCCTGTTAGCAATCTGTCTTGGTTTTTATTGCTCTTGCCAATCCCAGAGTCATCTGCTGTATTTACCCATTCTAATTTTCAAGCTTTTTCTTAGCCTTTTACAAAAAGCTTATATAATGTAAGTCTACAGACAAATCCATCTGGAGTACAGGTATGAAATGTATTAGGACAAAGATGTGCATAAGCATTTAAACCCTCATTTCAGACACATCTGACACTTTTATCCCTTTAAATGTATATTATGTTGATTATCCGGTGGTTCCAATTTCGTAAGAGGAAAGTTCTGGTGTAATTTAGAGTATTCCTGTGTAAATATGCTACATCCATACTGTCATTTTTGCCTATCAAAACTTATGTGAGATTGGCTTGATGTGATTTGTTTTCTGTGTGGATCAGTGGGGGTTTTTTTTCAGTGATGTCACTGACTCCATCAATTTTTTCCATGACTGGAGTTAGGCTGATAGCCCAAAGTTACTGAAGTTATTTTGTTTCTCTGTCCTAGAAGGACTCTTTCTGTTCCCAGGATGCAAGTTACTCCTCAAACTCAACAGCACATACTGGTCCTTGGTTAGTTTTTCTGTAAATCTGGGTTGCAATCACACAGATGCCTAATATCTGTGTGTGACATCATCAGCTATTCTTTCACGAGTTTTTTTTCTGTTTTAATGTATTTATTCATCTCCATGTAATATAAATGTATTTCCCCCCAAACTGGAATACAAATGTTTTCTGAAGAAAATGATTGCTTCTGAATTATGTTATTTAGTCTGTTCTGTCCTTCTATATTCATCTGTCTGTCCATGAGCCAATATTACACTTAGGATTCATTCTGATTTTTATTTATTTATTCAGATGTCCTACTTATTGTGCCAGCTTTCCTTTCTCCCTTCCCCACCCAAAAATATCTACAATTTGTAGGTTTTAATTTTTGCTCTTAAACTCCCCTGGTTATTGAATGTTGGAGTTTTATTATTATTTTCATAGCTGCATTCACTGCCCTTGTAAAAGAGTTCTTCAAAAAATCTCTAATTTACTCTTCTCTTTCAGCTGTGGGCCTTTGTTTCTTTAAATTTCATTTAAATTTTTTAATTCTTTTTTTTTGCCAATCAGTTTTTCATTTGTTTTTTGAATCAACAGAATAGACTTAAAAACCTTTTCAGACTTTCTTTCCTTCCCTGCACTAAAAAGAAAAACAAAGATGAGAAACCTGAGATACTTATCTAATCCCCTGTGTGGCCGATCTGAAATCTGGGGTTTTTAGAACATGTAATAAAGGTCCAGATAAAATCATAAGAATTGGCAACACTTTAGTATTGCATTTGTCTGACTGTGTTCTCTGGCCAGGACCTAATAACATATTATCATCATTTTTTTTAATAGATGAAAATAATGATTTCATTGTGATTTTGAGAGATGAAATCCAGAGAAAGTGTTTGTCTGTTATTTGAGCATTTACAGCAATAGTGAAGGTGATTCCCAAGATTGCAGTGATATATCTAGGAAGTGGTGCTGACACTTATCACCTGTGAAAACCCAAGCAGTTTAAATTCAGGCTGTGTGGATTTGGCATGGCCTGGTTTTTGGTAGCAGGGGAGGGCCACAGGTGTAGCTTCTGTGAGAAGCTGCTAGAAGCTTCCACCATGTCCAACAGAGCCAATCTCTGGTGGCTCTGAAGATGGACGTGCTGCTGGCCCAGTTAGAGAGGTTGGTAGTGCCTGTGTGATGACGTATTTAAGAAGAAAATCAAAACAGTGCAAGGGCAGTTTCTTTTCCAGGGGTGGGGAGGTGCCACGGTGGCCGCCACCATGGCAGCACGGCCTGCGGTGAGCCTTGCCTACCTGGCCACCCCTAGCAGGCTGCTGTGGGCAAAAGGGCAGGGGTGGCGGGCAGCAGCCTCCCCTTCCTGGCACCCCACATGAGGAGAGGCGTTAAATAGTGCCAGCGCCACAGCGACCGCCATGTGATGGTGGCAGGGCCGCCTGGCCGGCAGCGGAAGCATGACAAGCTATTCCCCAACATGGAACCTAAACAAGATCACTTTCTTGACGCTGTAGGATCTTGCAAGAATCTTTAAATTAGTGGAACTTGTTGACAATGGTACCTACAAGCAGCAGTTTTCCTTCTAGTCAGAGGAGGAAGTGAGGATGTGTGAGGGAAAACAACATGGCAGCACCAAGTGGAAAGAAAGAGGGGGAGGAGGAGCTTCAAGCGTCAGAGCCGAGATTCCTCCACAAGCCATGGTGAGGACCATGGTGAAGCAGGCTGTCCCCCTGTAATCCATGAAGTCCACAGGAGATGCAGAGATCCATTCACAGCCCGTGGGAAAAGTACTCACACTGGAGCAGGTGGATGCCAGAGAAAGCTGTGATCCCGTGGGAGACCTGAATAAAGAGAGAGGGCCCCTGCTTCCAGAAACAGAGAGAGAGAGCCCTTGCTGCCAAAACTGGAGCAGCCTATCCTTAGAGGACTGCACCCCGTGGATGAGTGACCCATGCCACAACAGTTTTGGTAAGACTGTTTGCCCGTGGGACGGACCCCACAGCACAGCAGAGAAAAGACTCCTCCCCCTGAGTGAACAGAAGATCTTGAGTGATGAGCTGACCAAAACCCCCATGCCCTGTCTCCCTGTGCTGTCAGTGGGAAAGAGAGAGGGGCTGGGAGAAAAAAAGGTGTTTTAAAGTCTTGTTTTACTTCTCATTATCCTTCTCTGGCTCTGTTAATAATGAATTTACCTTATACCTTTACATTTGAACCTGTTTTGCCCTTAGAGTGTTTTTCTCCCAGTCCTTATCTCAGCTCATGAGCCCTCCGTTAATTTTTTCTTTCCCTCTCCTCTGCCCACTATAACAGAAGAGGGTGAGTGAACAACTGGTGTTTGGCCACTATCAAACCATGACACAGGCCGAATTAAAAATACTGGCCTTATATTCCTTGGCCAGTGACATCATCTGCGGCATTTTCATCCAAACAAAGAATGTAGTTTAGTTCCTTAATGGGTGAAATTCATGCCACAGATGAGATATGCACATAGTGGGGTTGGCTTTTTGTTTGCCATCAGGAATGAGCGGGAGTCTAACAAGGTGTAGTTCTGAATGCTGATGGCAATATCTCTTTGGCATGTCATGATGTCATTAAGCTACTAATTATGTGAAAAATAACTCACTTGTGCTTCTAGTGTCTTCATTCCAATCATGACTTTTACTTTCCAAATGCATCATCTTCTTCATGAAAGTCTGAAGGTTTTATGAGCTTATGAGCTTCCAAGGGAGAAAAGCAAGGAAAAACAAGGAAAAGGGAAGGGAAGGAATAGCAAGGAAGAAAAGGGTAGAGGAAGAGAAGGGGAAGAGGAAGGGGAGATTACTAAATGGCAATAACTTAGGATCTAGCTAGTTTTCCTCTCATATTAAAACTGTTACCTTGTGGAGTTTGTTTTTTTCTATTTAGGCTTTCCAAAATACAGAATGGACTTCAAAGCATTCTTCCAATGTGCCTTTGCCTCCTGCCCTGAACCCAGGAGACGTTTGCAGAAGGAAATGTGCTGTGGCATGGGATGGATAGCTGTACCCTGAGGCCACAAATCACCACCTACAGCTAACACTGCCCAAGAGATGCTTTTTGTATTTTCTGGCACAGAGAGGAACCCAGCCTGCATGAAGGAAATCTCCTGGGTCAAGAGAAGCACAAGTGGGAATACCACTTGAATATGAGTGATACCTCATATTCATGTTCAGGAGCAGTATTTTGTGGGTATTTACTGATCAGGGAAGTGAGAGGGTTTGATAAGATTATCTGCTCGAGGCCTGGGAGTCACGTCCATGAATGAGTCAGTCAGACTAAGCATGTAAAGGGAAGTGCCAGGACATGGATTGAAGATGGAAAACTTGTCTTCCAAAGGGAAGCTGAAGAACTTGGCTTTTTTAGCTCAGCACAAAAGCAGTTGAAAGGGGAAATGAGTGCTGTTGCACATGAAAGTTAAAACAGAAGCAAAAAGAAACATTGGAATGAAGAAAAAAAATGTTGGCACAAGAACAAGTAGGTTTTAATTGGCCTGAAGTAAATTTAGTCTGGAAATTAGAAGAAGTTTCCTAAGCATTGGATCAGCAAAGTCCTGGAACAGGCATCCAGGGGCTGTGAAAACAGAGCTTGCTCATATGACGAACAGCTTTAGTTACAAGAACAGAATGCTCTGCTTGGTGAGCCAGCAGGGTCACACCCTGTACACCCATGATTTTAGGGAGAGAGTGTAGTGGAGACATAGTCCGTAAGAACCATTTTTCAGTCAAAGGATTGGTAGTGCTTGGACCATAGCAGCAAAGGAAAACTGTAAGGCACCAGAAGACAATCTGCAGATGAAGAAATATTCCTTAATGCAGAAATCTTTGTTCCATCTTCTTTGTAAGCTTGTGTTGGGGTTTTAGGAGTTCTCCTTTTGTTTTTTCCTCTTAAGGAATTTTCCCCAATACGTGTTGCTAGGAGACAATAATGGCTGTATACTTAAGAAAGATAAAATAAGGTGTCGAAGCTCAGGGGACCGGGAAAAAGGGGTTGAGTGCAGCTCCTAGCTCTCTTGTGCTCTCTGCATTCAGAGGGGAGAGAGGCTGTTGTGGGGAGAATTCATCACCACTGCAGGGTTCCATCGCCTGCTGCCTTTCTTCTACCATGAGTGGAGCTCTGCTCATAAGAGCAGCCGTTGCACTGAGACTTTTCACCATCTGCTTGGGTGCCTCAGGGAAAAAACCCCAGGCTCCCGAGCTCACCTTTCCCTGCCCTGCTCGGAGCAGGGCTGCTGCTGCCGTGCCCCTGCCGTTTCTTCAGCACTGCCCGAGCTTTCGCTGCACAGCAGCTCTGCACCCTCTGGCTGCTGAGACCTCCCACGGTTCCACCTACGGTTGTGGAGTTTCTGATACATCTCCTCCATCATCCCAGGATTTTTGTTTATTCCTGCCATTCCAGTTTGCTGCTCCTGAGAGTCCTTCTGGGTCACAGGGATCGGCCTCCCCTGTGGGTCTGTACAGCGAGCCTTTCTTCCATCCCTTCCTGTCTCGGCCAAGCTGCCATTGCCGCGTGCTGCCCGAGCTCGTGCTACTGCGCCCCCTGCAGGCGGGGAGGAATCACCGCCCCTGCCCTGCCCGGCCGGGGGCCCCCAGTGCCCCTGGCGGCTGAGAGCGGAACTGCACCGGAGGGGAAAGCGCGTGCGGCCGAGCAGGCTGGCACTGGGTTTGGGTTCTGTTTGTTGTAACTGCCACAGTTATTGTTGTTTGTTTGCCTTATTATACATACTAGTAAAGAACTGTTAATTCTATTCTCATATCTTTGCCTGAAAGCCTCCTTAATTTGAAAATTATAATAATTTGGAGGGAAAGGGGTTGTGTTTTCCATTCCAGGAGAGGTTCCTGCCTTCCTTAGCAGACACTTGTCTTGCAAACCAAGACAGCTTGTGAGTTCTTTCTGTTGCTCTTAAAATGTGGTTTATACCTAATATGGCTATCTGTGACCCAGGTCCCGAGTCTGTTCTTTCATCCCTGCTCAGCCTGCCAAACAGATGAGATACCTATTTTCTGGGAAAGAGACCAAGACAAGGCAAATCACCTCCTTGGACTGCTAAATTAATATATGATCAACTGATTTTTTGTTCCTTGTGGCTTGGATCTACAGTGGCAACACAGGCACAGCTGCAAATGTCCCTGTGTCCTGATCTATTCCAGAATTGCCAAGAGTAGGGGGATGCTCTAGAGTTTGCAGTGGACTAGCCAATGTGATGTTTTGTTATGAGTCCATCTGCTCTGTGTGCTCACTGTCCAGGTAATCCCCCTTTAAACCTGCTTGATGTGATTGTCTACATGACAATTCAAGGGATTCTAAACGCATGTTGAGAAAAGTCTTTGATATGCATAATGTTAATGCCACTGTTACCTCTCAGATGAACGGTAAGGCTGTCCTCTCACCATGGCCCAGGGCACACAGCTTACCATTGGAGGGGCAGCCAAGTGACCTTCCCAGCTTCTTGGAGGAATGTCATAAAATGGCTTGGATTGGAGGGGACCTTAAAGATCATCTAGTTCCAAAGCTGAGCAGCTGAAGTGCTCTCCCTTACTGTCCGTTAAGGGTTGCCAAAAGTGTTTTTGTGGTAACCATAGTAGGAGTATCCTGATCATTGTGACCCAGCTTGCTCCCCTCCCTTGGAAGTCTTCAGCCAACACAATGAAGATTACAACAATGAAAATGTGTTCTGCTATGAGATTCTCACTCCTCATTTTTCAGGAGGGAAATACCAGAAAAGACCCCAGATGACACTTTCCCATCATCAGAAAGAAAAAACTCTCTGGGCAAAGCCGTAACAAAAATAACACCAGTATAAATGCAGGTACGATCCATCTGACTTTCTCTAAGGAATATTGAGATGAATTTTGCAGAAGAGTCTATATGTTTTAAGTGCCTTCATCACAGACACTGATAGGATCCCTACTGCTCACTGAGGCAGTGCATTTCACTCTCCTGTGAAGACACCACAGGTGGTTTATTCTCCTGACAGGCTCTTGCTTTATTATGAGATTTCTCACCCTTCACATTGCAGCCAACAAATCCAAATTTCTCAGTAAAGTTTGGTCCAGTGTACCATCTGGAAGGGGTAAAAAGGTGTCATAAATAATTTTCAGGGAGCATGGGAGATGGAAGATGAGTTGAATAGAAGCAAAGATGCTGTCGTAACACCAAATCTCAATCAAGGTATCACTGCTCAATCTCTACAGTTACCATTCAAGCCACTCTTCTCTTTGCAGGACATGGGTGAGACCATCTGAGCTGGACTCTGGTCTTAGCATCTTATCCTACCTCATCTCCCCCAGCCAGGTGGGTTTGAATTCTTTCAGAGTTGTTGAGCACGGAGGATTTGCCTGATTTATTTAGATTTCATACAGAATAGAGATGTGAAGGATTCTGTTTTTCAGTGATTCTGTTGCCATGTCTCTGCCTGTCTTTGATGTAACTCAATCTTTGTGAGCTTTCTGCACCGGCATCTGACCAAGAGGCTCACAGGACTCTTTCTAGAGTTTTCTCCCCTTTATGCTGTGCAGATTGGAGCAACAGGTCCCTGGAAAAGTCATTGGAAAATAAACCTGCTCTGGTGCCTACTATAAAATTTTGTTCTGTTCAGATTAACTCTGAATTCTAGACATTCAAAACCAGTGCAAATGGTTTAAAAGCCATTTATCTGCACAGTGATGAAAGGACAAAATTCCTTGGCAAGGTTGGAGGCTTCCTTTCATATCTCATATACTTTAACTACCACATTTACAACGTCTTTAGTACCTTATGTTTTACATTCTGCACTTGCTATTTTTCACTTCTGCTCCAGCAGCAGAGCACAGAAACCAGCTTTCACTTTCATGAGAGATGTGAGACATCATTCCATATTTAGAGATCTGTGTTCTGGATGAATGAGCAACATCCATCCTGGCACCTATTCATCCCCCCTACTACACACATTGATTGGCATTCACACACTGACTACATTTCAGCTCTCATTCAGCAAAAGAGCCACTGGTCAGAGATACTCCTAATGCATTACCACTGGCTTTTTAAGAAATATTGCTTGAATACTGGCTGGGCTGCTGCTACAATGTGAGACATGAAACTGAGGACAGCCCCTGCATTGAAAAGCTTGCTCAGCTATGGACAGGTGTCTCTCCAAACAAAAGACTGTCCTTGCAATGCAAATTAGTCTTGGCATTTAACATTAAAAACTCCTATATTTGTTTCTGGAGATTTGTTTCTTCTGGACTCTGAAGAAGAAACACAGAGGAAATGAAGAAGTTGAATGAGAGCTGAAAACCAGGAATGGGATATTTTTCTCTCTAATTCTATTGCAAATTATGCAATAAATGGAACCAGAAATGACTAGGTAGTTTCCTTTTCAGCACCTTTTTCAGAGCTGTGTGTGCTAACAGGCAGCAGCCACCCACGTGTGAACTGAGAAGCTGTTCATTGCAGGCAAGGGGCTTACACCCTGATCAATGTGCTGGAAATTCTCCTCTCCAAAGTGTGACTATAACATAGAAGAAAACTTCTTTCATGTTTGAGAATGACCCATTACTAACACCTCTCTCCCATCCATCTGGGAGGAGAGTAGTTCATCTATAATTGGGATGCTGTCATGGATTTTGCTGTTTAATTTCTAAGCCTCAGGTTTCCCACCTATAAAAAGTGGCTATTCAGGGAACTTCTGCAGGGTTTTTAGGTTTCAGGGAAACTTTGGAAAATGCAGCTGAAAACTTCTATCTTTTAGTGAAGGGTGTGGCAACATAATTTTCTGTCATCACACAACAGAGTAGGGCCACAAAAGAAGACAAGTTATTTGAGTGGGAAATTAGTGAACAGCATAATCTGGAGGCTTCCCAGTATGGATTCTCCAGTGGCTAATAAAGTTGTTGCTCTCACACAGCCAAGTGCCCATTTGGGAGAGTCCTAATTTGAATTTTTCTTCTGCTCCCACTCTGGAGGGGAGGGGAGGAGATTTAGCTTCATACAGAAATTGTTAAGAAATCCAGCACCACTTTTGCTCAGACTGACCAGACCAGATATTTTGCAGTAGAGCACAAGCTGTCCCTGCATGAGTATTTCCCTCAGGAAATATGATGTTAAGACCTGATACGAATGAGAATCAGTTATTCCTCAAAACGCTAGCCTTATTTTATCTCTGGTTTTAAAAATAATAGGAAGAGTTTAAAGCTCTGCAGAAGTGCCCCAAATCCTGCCTAAGTTTACTGTCACAAAATAAAAGGTACAGGACAAAGCTGGAGATACATAAAAATAAAGGGCCATTCCTAAAAGCTTGACTCTCTGCCCGAGTTTTGTTTAGTGTTAAATGCCAGCCTTCAATTTCTTTGTAAAAGATTCTACAAAGAAATCACACGTCTGTTCCAACAAGTAAATCAAGATAAATTGAATTTTGATCCTTTTTATTTGGATAAGGCACTTAGCATTGAATCAAATTCCTCGCAAACAAAGTCTCTTGACAATGAGGAATCTGCAGAGTCCTGTCTGCTCCATATCTCAGGAGCTGCTTTTCAATGTCAGAAGTGAGATGGTTGCTGGTATCAGCAGTTGATTTTAATCATCACAGAAACATAGAATGGTTTGGGCTGACAGGACCTTTAAAAGTCATCTCATTCCACCCCCTGCCATGGCCAGGGATACCTTCCACTAGACCAGGTTGCTCCAAGCCTCATCCAGCCTGCCCTTGGACACTCCCAGAGATGGGACAGCCACAGCTTCTCTGGGCATCCTGTGCCAGTTTTACCACCTTCATGGTAAAAACCTTATTCCTTATATCTAATCTAAAGATCTTGCTTGGTAGGAGCATGTTGGGCTCAGTGAACCATGCTGACCTCTTTAGGTTTGCTCTGCCTTCCAAACGCACATGGGGTGTGAGTCTGCTGCAGCAGCAGATGTCCTGGCTTGAAACATCAGGGAGCAGCCTGCAGCTGTCAGGATCACCTCTGGGTCCTTCCATGCTCCTGCATCCTGGACAAACATAACACCCTCACTCATTACTGTAAGCCCCAAAGAAGACAGAATTGACCTTGAAGAGGTGCATAGTGTATGTGCTTTTGACTGCTTCCTAAAAAGCATGGGTTTAAGATTTTCAAATGCACTGGAAAAGGTTTTTGTTTTTTAAATTACTACAGGTCTCTGAATTACTATGGTATTTTTTTTCCCTGATACATCACATAAAACTGCCTTAACAGTCCTCAAAGAACATCAGATGTCACTTCCATTAGATGACATTTCCAGTGTGCACTTTGAGGACACTTTTTAAGAATTAAAGGTAAAACTTGGAGAAAACTTCCATGTAAAAATAGTTCAGATAAACCTCAAAAGATTTAACAAATATAGAATGACCAGGGTAGTAAAATGGATACATGTGAGTGAACCAAAAGGGGTTTTATTTTCCTTCATTCCAGTTGAACAGTCCATTATGTCTTTTCCTGGAGCCTGCAGACTTGAAAACCAGTCGCAAGCTGAACTGAAGTGGTTGGGATATGTGATCTATAAACATTAGGGTAGCTAAAGCATGAAAGCAGATGATGTGAGGTTGGGTTTATGACACTGATGCTATCTCCTTTTCTTTCAGAATTGCCTGGAGTTATGAGATGGAGCCTTCTGGACTGTATAAATGTTACATAGTTTAGTGAGTGTATGAAAGAGGAGTCAGTCTTGAGAGCATGAGGGCATTGGCTGCTGTTCCTCCTGAGGGCCTGGGACTGCAGATCTGTGAAGTGAGCAAAAGGGGGAACATTTTGTTTTGTTTTGTTTTCTTTTGTTTTCTTTTCTTTTGTTCTGTTTTTGAAAGATCCAGCCATTCCTCTGATATTGCCCAGGTGTGTATTTGAAGCCCTAATTAAGCATTCACTGTGGGCAACAGGAGCTTTATCACTGACTGCAGTGAAACTGAGACCCTAAATCACCAGTTCCTTTTAACTAGAGACACATGTATTGTTTTCCTATTTAGTGAAGCAAACCCTTGTAGTAGGTTTGCAGTTCAGCTGATCGTCCTCTGGGTGTGAAAGGACACATGATCCACTAACCCACAAAGAAAAGCCCCCAAGGAGCTGATGGAAACAGATGATGGTTCCATGTAAATCAGTAGATCAGTAGAATCATGCTGATTACCAGCAGCTTCAGATCTGATTCTGATGGCAGCCAAGCTTCTTCATCTCTGGGTGATTGAGTGTTGTCTCCATTCCCAGAGGCTCAGATCTGGATCTCATTGTGCTGGATCTAGGTCAAGCACTGAAGGCATCCTGTGACCCAGCATTCCCTGCTGTCTCCATCTGCACCTCCATTAACTTTCAACGCTGCAATTATGACATTGCTGCAGGGTGTTGCTGCTGTCTTGGGCAGAGAAGCTGAGTCAGCCAGAGAGCTAAATAGAATTGAAGTACTCAAGAAAATGATTGAGGGCTATGTCTGTCACTGCATGTGCATGAACATGTGTGTGCTCTCCTAGTTTGCTCTAAGAACCATATTCAACCACTCTTCTACTCTTCTACAGCCACCATCCTTAAACAAACTACTCCTTTTTTGCAGCTTCTGCTCTTCTAATTGCTCTTCCCTGCTCTTCTCTTCCAATACTCTTCCACATTTGGGTCCAGCCTTGCATGGACTTCTCCCCCACCACTGCATCCATGGCTACCCTCCCTGTCTCTGAGATTTGTTGGCCTGGAGACCTGGGAGAGGAATTTCTTCCATATCTTCTGCTGTTCATGCAGTGACCTCCACCTCCCCATGTTCCTGGTCCTCCCACCTAATCCAACTCCCTTCTGCACATTAGGCTTCCTCCAGAGGACTCAGCAGTGCTAACCCTTCATCCATTAAATGCCTTCCCTGTCCCAGCAACATGTAAGTGTGGAATGATAGATTAAAATAATGCTAAATGAATACCTGATGTGGGCTTCCCAGAGTGCCACTCCTTGTAAAACCAGAGAACTCAGCTGCTGAACTCTTTGGGGCAGGATCTGTTTTGTATTTATATCCTGTAAATTTTCAAATCCATTGCTGGTTCTAACAAATGAATAGTTATGATTAATCACCTATCATTTTGGGCCTGATCCAGCTTTGATTACATCAGTGGGAACCTTTCCATGTGCTGCATGGGAGTTGGATCAGACCCATAATCCAGCCTCTTTTTAGATGAGGGCTGTCCTTGAGGGGACTTTATCTTGTCTGGTTTAAGGTGTTTGCATTTGGGCAGTTTCCCCTGCTTTTGTGAAGGTAACATAAAGCGACACGTCAAATCTGGAGATGTGACCACCAGGGACCTCCAGAAACTGGTGTTTGGGGTCTGAGAGATTGTCATATTTCACATCTTTATTCACTCCATGAATTTTAGCAATATGAGGCTGGTGAAATGATGCAGACTGTGAAATAAAACCTCCTCATGACAAGGATGGAAAATTCAAATATCTTAAAGCCAGCCTGGGCAGTGCTCTTGTGATATGGCACTGCAGTTCAGAGAAGGTGACCGAAGGGAAGATGCCAGTGTGCCTTTCTTTGTCCCCTAATCACATGGAGGTTTTAATTAGCATCAAAATTGCAACTCTTAATCCTTTTATATACAGCAGAAAACAATGAAAAAGCAATTCCAGGCACGAATGGCTCTCAGGTGATGCAGCTCAAGCAACTAAAAACATGCATGCCCCTAGAGCACATTCTCTCTTCTTCCATTTGGTTTAAGGACACCGTCCTTGAACCTTATAAGGAAAATACAATAAGGGATCCAGCAGACAACCGAAGAATAAATTGTGGTTTTATGTGCATGGAGGAGATCCAGAACATCATCCAATCCTCTGAGACACCTCTGTCCCTCTGGTAACATGGCAAAAGGGTTCCCTCTGTAACAAGATACGCTCTTCATCACCACACCAGCAATGAAGCAAGATCTCACATTCTGCCAGACACCTGGACAAATTCTTCCACCTCTGACCCCTTGATGAACACCCCTATCTTCAGTGAGAAGTACTTTCTGAGATTTTCACATGAGGCAGAGTTGTTCCTTATTGAGTATAAATCCTGCTGCTGCAGGAAATGTCTGTAAATTAAATACTTTCCTAAAATGGATCAACTGCCTGGGAAAGTGCAGGCACAGCTCATGAGCTAGCCTCAAATGTTTATGTAGAAGAGATAGTAGGTGAAATATTTACTATCTCCACCCGTGTTAGGAAGGATCTATCTATCTGAATGTGCTCATATGCCTTATGTGGGCATCTAATCACTCCTTCAGCATTAAAGATCTCAGCAGATCATCCATGTGAAGTAAGGTGTGAGGTATTATCATCATTATGTGAAGAAGTAGCTGATGAATACAGAGATTGTCCTGCCAAAAATATCTCTGCTTGCACAGTTAATGGATTCATTCCCAGAGGTGCTGGCCCCTTCACTGAAGTGGAGTCCTGGGAGTAGTAAGGAAATTGTTGTGAACCCAGCTTTGACAAAGGCTACCTTCATCCCTGCTCCTCTCAAAGCTGACACAGAGCACTGATGGTGCCAATCCCCAAATCTGGAAACATTTTTCTGATTGGCACCTAAGCTGGGAGTGATGGAGATACTCGCACCTTGACTGTTCAGAGTGTGAGGTCCAGAATGAAAATCCTCCAGGAAACAGACAGTCCTGTGTGCCACAACTCCTGGGCCACACCAGAGAGCCTTCTCAAAATAGATTTTGTTCCTGTTAAGAGCCTCTCAAAGAATTTGTCAGTTCCTGCTTACTGAAATAATGTAAAAACAAGGCTTAACCCCATAAACAAACAGAGGGATTTTTTTTTCATGAGTTGTTGTCTTATGAGGCAGCACAATAAACTTGAAATTTCAATTCCAGGATGTCAGAAACCAGGGGGGCAGTGACAACTCTCTGATACAAAGGCAAGCACCTCCCAATCAGAGGTTTTAACAGTAGAAATGCGTCTTTCCTCTGCTGAGTTTCAGTGCCAGCAGTCTGCAGACAGCATTCAGAAATGCTGTGCTGCTTTAAATCCCAGTTTCAGCTTTGTATTTCTGCAGAATCATAGAATCAGAGTTTGTGTTGGAACAGACCTCTTGGAGGTCATCCAGTCCAGCCTTCTCCTCTGACTAGGTATAATTAGGCCTGGTTTCTCAGGGACTTGGACCAGTCCAGTTTTGAAGAACTCAAAGGATGGAGATTCAGTTGGGAACAACCACTCCTTTAGATGAGTCCATTCATGGGCATAATTTTTGGATTTGTTCAGGCAGTTCAAGGAAAAGGAAAGATGCTTTGTTGGCAGATGCTGTGTTATCTGGGCCTGAAAGTCCTGGGCACCAAGACTCAGGTCAGGTCAGGTCCAGCTCCAGCAGAAACCAACACTGCCCCCCACTGAGACCAAAAATATTCCCCTTACCCAGGTTTGTCAGCACACATAGCTGTGGCAGAAGGTTTTTAATGATCTTATAACCACTTTCGAGGGTAAATTACTGCAGATTCTAGATCAGGCAAGATGTTTGCTCCTCCTAGATTTGTATTACTTCTTCAAGAGTTCCAGATATACTGGGACATTTTGGTTGGCAAGTCAGATGAAGGATAAGCAGTTTCTGGGGTGCTCTTTTTCCCCTGGTTCTTTTCTGGTACCATGAAGTCATCCTCTGGAGCTTGCAGAATGAATGAACCAGCTGAAGACCTGAAAGGTATTAATCAAATCCCTTCATTCAGCCTTGAGATTAAAAAGGAAGCAAAATTTATTAGGAAGATTCTTCTATAAACAGTTCAAAATTGTAGGTGCTAAGCAACCCTTTACTCTGAGTGATAAAGGGATGTTTTTCTTGTCTCCTCTCCTCTGAAGACAAGAGAAATCTGTCTCAGCACTTTTTTTTGTCTTCTGAGCAAATGAAGAAAAATTCTGTGCCATGCTACATCTTGAAGAGTGGAATATCTTTAAGTCAACCTCTTCCTCATGAGAAATCACTGTCATTAGCCTAGCAGCTGATCTGGGTGTTTGGAAAGGAGATTGAGTCCACACAGAGTGTAAAATTATATTTTACCGTGAAACAAATGAGTGCAAATGCATTTACCTGTGTATTTTCTTTTTGCTCTGAGACTGTGCAGTCCATTCCATGGAAAACACTTTTTTGCTGCTTCTCGATATCTGCCAGGAAGGCTATTTGCACAGATTTTTCACTGCTTTGTTTTTGTTTCCCCTGAAAGGATATGTGCTAAATCTTCAGGGTCAAACACGTGTTTTGCTTGAGGCTCAACATGCTCATTAACTAATTGTGCTGGCATGGAAATACTTCAAGATAACAAAAGGCGGCCTGGACCATGGTTGGATGGAAACAGGAAATATTATCATACAGAAGGAGAATTTTCAGGACAGACACACTTTCCCTTCTCACAACTCAGTGTTGGAGCTGGTACTGGGAAATTATTGCAGTGCTCATGTCAAGCCATGATGTGTCTTTAGGTCATTCTGAAATGGAACTTCTTGGCAGCCTGCAATAGGCACAGTGGTTTGAACACTGGCAATCACTGTGAAAAGGAGGAAGAAAGTAACAAAGTCCCAGGATGGAAAAAGATGAAGGCAGGTGTGATTCAGAGGAACCAGGCTTTGCAGAGTCAGGAGGAGTTTGTGTGTCACTGCTTTTTTTCAACACACCTGGTGTGTGCATTGGGAACACAATTTTATGGGCAGGGTCTTCGAGGGGGTGTGAAGTCACTTGGCTTCTTGACATGGTTTGGTAAAAGACAAGTGTCTGCTCCTTATCAGACTGGGTCCTGCATCAGGGTCTTGGTCTAGTTGATCAGGGCATTGCCAAAACCTCTAAGAAAATTAACTGGTGAAAAACAGTTCAGATGGGAGAAAATCAAGTTAGTTTTTGATGGTCTTGCTTGCTTCCTTTCTCTATTAGATGCTCTCATATCCTTTCTCCATGGAATTACCTGGGCTGTGCAGAGCTCACATGTTGTGAGAGCCAGGCAGAGAATGATTACTTCATTGCTGGGGAGGATTTTTTTATCCCAGAATTTGATATTACTCCTGATTTCATATGGAAAAGGAAGTATTAGAACTTGGCTTCAAAAAAGCAAGCCAACAACCAGAGGATGCCCTGTCCAGCTCTGCCCTGGAGCCAGAAGCTTTGTGCTGGTCAATCTTAAGGACTTTCCCAGGGATGGGGAAGTGATGGGCAGTCCTCAAAGTGAGGGAGTCTGGAGATCAGATATTAAGCCTTTCTAAAGTGTGCATTCCCCAGATGCCCACCTAGCCCAGCAAGTAGGAAAGTTTTTTCAGGCCCCATTCTCAGAAGAATTCCAGCCAAGCTGAATGTCCATCCCTAAAAGATTGCTCAGAGTTGCTGTGGCTGCCATCCCTGCAAGTGTTCAAGGCCAGGTTGGACAGGGCTTGGAGCAACCTGGTCTAGTGGAAGAAGTCTCTTGCCCATGGCAGGGGGGTGGAACTGGATGATCACTAAGGTCCCTTCCAACTGAAACTATTCCATGATTCTAAAATGCTTTGATTTCAGCAATTCTAACAAGAATTGTTAGAGCAATTTCTATAATTAATAAAAAAAATATTAAAAATAATGAATTAATAAATAAAAAAGTTAACAAGTTCTAACAAGAACAGAATCTGCTGATGTGTTCTAGCTCTCTCTATGCTGTTTCTTCTTCGCACATATGTGCTATTGGGATGTCGTGAACCCTCCTGAAAGTTTTGAGTTGAAAGGGGTGAGAGAGAAGATGAGATGAACATGTTTAAATGAGAAATAATAAATGCTTCATGTGATCCAGATGTCATCTTGCACCTTCCTTGCTGGACACACAGTGTCATCATGGAAAACACACAGGTTTCCCTTCCCCTAGTCAATGGTCCAATTTTCCTCC
Organism: Eopsaltria australis; assembly: GCA_034509425.1. Taxonomy (NCBI): domain Eukaryota; kingdom Metazoa; phylum Chordata; class Aves; order Passeriformes; family Petroicidae; genus Eopsaltria; species Eopsaltria australis. The sequence goes on from JAVTVJ010000034.1 coordinate 856,870, forward strand.
TCATTCTTTTTTAAACATATTCTCTGCTCATCCCCAGGCTATGGCACCAGTACACAAGGAAACATATGCTGAGATGGGTCTGTTCTGGCAAATTCAGGGCCACTTTGTAGACCTTCATAAACGTAAAAAGTGCTGCAGGGGGAAAAAACCCAAATCCTTGAAAATTAAAACCTTCTCCTAAGATTCTTCTTCTACAGGCAATTTACTTCACAATAAAACATTATCTGGGGCTGTTTGCTTGCAGAAACAAATTAAGGAGTACTTCGAAGGATCTGGAACCCATTACTGAGGTGTAAGAAATCAAATCTTTGTAATCAGGACAAAAATAGGAAGCAAATCCAGACATTAAACAAACCAAGCATTCAGATCATCATGTGAGACAAATATGAGTCCTAAGAGGGGTAGAAACATTTTGACCAGACTGAGGCTTGATTTTCAAGTTATTCTGGGGAAAAAATTGGGACAGGAAAGAATAAACCAAGCTTTGAGCTCAGCTGAGTCTTAGCCAAAGATCTGCAAGAATTCAGGGTCAGATTTGGGGAATCCAGGCTGATGGATGAGGTAGGAACCATGTGAGACAATGAGTTTGATGTAGTCTGAGGTGCCAGACAATGAGCTTTTAGTGTCTTCAGCACACAGTTGGGACATATGGCTATTCCTCCCAGCAGCTAGCATATTTTGCTGCTCTTTTTTATAGCTGCATGGATCTGACAGCTAGTGAGAATGTTTCTGGAGCTGGATTGGATAAACAGAGCCAAAGTGGGTTCAACTGAGTGTTTATCTGGACTTAGGCTTCTTTGGGCTTATGCACAACTGCACACAATGACAGTGGTACCATCAGCTCCACCAGGAAAGGTTCATTCAGTGTGTGGTTCGTTGTAGGTAGCTCTCATTGAGTCCGAGATGTAAAATATCTCATTACCAAATGAACAAGAAATTAACTGGACAGATTCACAGCACCATTGGCTCACACTGAATTTAAGGAGGAGCCAAAATATACCTCTGAAAATTCTTCATTTAATGCACAAAGGTTTCTGGAGTAAATTGATCTGCCTCTCAATTTTCTGTCACTTCAGTCTTTGCTAATCAATGATGACTGGAAACAAGATCTCAGACGCTGCAAGAAGACCTGTGCTCCTAATGCTACATCCCTAACATTGTTCTTATGGAGATCATTTTTATTTCTATAGCAACTACTTGCACTGGCACAGTGGATCATGACTTCTGGAGAATTAACAATAGCAGATAAAATCCCAAAGGAACCATCTGATTTTGTTGTGCCATTAAAGACCCAGTTTCAAGAGGAATAAGAAGAAAGAGAATCAGAAAATACAACATGGGTGCAGACTTGTTTTGAAAACAGATAGCTTATTTTGTTTTGATGGGATATGAATTTCTTAATATCCTGCTCTGAAGTGTTTGTGGAGTACAGGCAATCACAAATGAATCATTGAGACCAGATCATAAGGCATAGGATAAAATGGGACCCTTTGGATTAAAAAGTCCAGTTCTGTGTTAATCATACTTAATCATATTATTTAAATTAATTCATTAAATGGTTAGCTCCATCTGAAAATATATGAATTTCTCACACAGCCCTGATTTCTTTGGAAAGTTGTTCTGGATCCTCCCAATTATGCACATGAGAAATAGTCTACTTTCTAATCTCACTTCATTAGTCAACAAGTTATAGCCATTTGTGCTATATTTTTTAGGCATAAGGAAGCCAAGTATCTCACACTCTTCTTTCTCAAGGTGCCTAAAATAAAATAAAATTAACAAAGAAAGAAAGTAAATGTAACATAAAATTAAATAATATGGAAGTGTTCCATTGCTATTATTAAATGAACGTCTGACCAAAACCTTCACATCTGAACAGTCTTGAAATTTAAGGCAGATGGGATCTAGCTCTGTATTAATTGCATGATCTTCCCTGCTTAATAACCTCATGTCTTGAGGAAAACCCTGTGTGCCAAACCCCCAGAAATAACCAAAAATGAGCTCCTGGAGGACATGCAGAACATGGTGGGATTTCAGGAAGAGATTAGTGTTCCACTGGCACTTTACATTGTCTGAAGCCAACTCTAATGTGAAACGTATATATTCTCCACCTCTGGCTGTGGTTTCCCACTTTCCACTCCCTCCTTGGACCAGCATGGATATTTTGTTCAGTGTGAGAGACTGATCCAGTTTCAAACAAGCAACACTGGTGCAAAATGGCTGGGGAGAGAAATAGGAGATGCTTTTGATACAACTTATGTGCTTTAGGATGGACTGAGTTATGTTTCCTGAAGTGTCTCTTGTCATTAACTAGGATGTGGCCCAAACATTGTTCAAACATCCACCTCTCACACCTCTGGGTGGTGTGATGGGCACCCTTCCACCTCTCTGGGATCTTGTTAGAGTATAGGCAATACTGTTTTGTGGTTTATCTCCCAGCTGAAGTCACCTACTGAATGAGCGCTGAGCCCTGCAGAAGTCTGTTAATGCCACTTTTCATGATCTAAACAACACAAAGAAATCAATGCCAAATATGTACTGAAATGAGCTATGGCAAAAGATGCATGATTTAGTAATGTGAAGCATAGCGAGCTCCTGTCAACTGTCTTCAACACCTCTGGAAATCAGGCACCATATGCCCCCAAAAGTGAGGCACATCAACTCAGCAATGCATTTCTGAATGCATTGGCCTAGGGCCCAACATCTACACATTACTGAGCAACCAGTCCAGCCAAAATCATTTAGCAAATCAGTGACTGGCATCATAAATGTACGTATGGCACCATGAATGTTATTCATGGTATACAACACAGAGAACAGAGCACGTCAGTAAGAAACAGGAATGCTTCACAGTGCAAGACAATACCAGCAGGAGTTGTCTAACAAACAGAAAATGACATGTAGTTATTAGAGCTGGAGTTTTTCCTTTGGCTAGTGAGATTTCTCACCATCTGGGAGAGCTTTGAAAAAGAGCAGGAAGAGGCTTGATGAATGTTGTGTGGGGGAGTGTTGTGCAAAAGAAGGTTTGACAGGCTGAGCAAGCCAAGCAAACAATGAGTGTAGCCAAAGCAGAGACAGAAGGGAGCAAGAGTGAAGAGGCCGTGTGGGAGATGAGAGGAGAGGCTTGACTTCAGCATGAAAGAGGTCCCTCAACCCACAATGGTCCACATCACTCTGTGTGTGGGAGGCTAGAAGATCCTTGCACTTTTGTGTAGGCCAAGGTGCTGCAAAGCTTTGGGCTGCCACCACAAAACACCTGCCTGCCTCTCACCAGTCCCCTCATGTGACCCCATCAGCTTTCACAAAGAGGTGTGTCTGTGGGGAAGGGTGCATGAAGCCTGCTCTGCTAGAAGGAGAGCTGCTGGGTGGATACCACCACAACAACCATCATTTCATCAGAGCAAGTGATGAGCTTCGAGCATTTGAGGAAGAGGCTCAAGGTAACACTGGCAAAATGGTTTCTTTGCTGAATGGACAGCTGCCAGAAGTAGTTGCAAGTAAGGTTATAAAAAGCATTGTGTGCATGTTTTTTGACTGGCTGGTCTGTGTGGACTGACTGTTGGGGGAGGGGGGAGAAACATTAATTTGCAAAGTTCAACCTACTATGAAATGCAGGGAAAAGCAACCCCTGATTTTTACACTTTATCTCTCTGAAGAACCACAGTGCACCAATACCATAATTTTCATGCCATCTTTTGCAGGGATTTCCAACCTTCACAGCTGCTATTGCTTTCTAACTATCTCCCTCTATAAACATTTCTCGCCATTTATCCCTTTTCTCCCTGATAATGGGCCCCTCACCATGCTCTGAGTTGTTCCCAGCACTCTCATCACTGTGCTGCCAAATCTGGCAGGACCAGTGCAGATCCCAAGCTGAAAAGCCTGATGTTTAGTCTGTGGTGTTTGTCCATGTCCTTGTGAGTGCTGGGAGCTGCAGCTCTTCAACAGGATGGTTCTCAAACTTCCTGAATACCTGGGCCAAAAGATATTTGTGGGTTATCAGTTACCATGAACCACCAAACTTTGAAGTGAAATAGTTCTTTGGTACAATTCCACAGAGCAGGTATTATGGCCTTGTAAGCCTGAGTTTTGTGATTTAACTCTCATGTTTATCCCCAAAACAATGTTGTTGGCTTCAATGAAACATATCCTCAGTTCTGTGGAAATAAGTATTTTGAATATTAGCCTCTGACTATGCTAGGGTGCCCTAGAGGTGGTGCCCTAGAGGTGCTGCAAATTACTCTGACCTAAGTAGGGATAGAGAGAAAATGGAAGGCCTTAAGGCTGTGTTGTTTGTTTCATCATTATCACAGACCCAAAGCAAGAGCTCCATCAAGGTTTTGTTTTTCCCCTCCTGTTGTTGTGTCTTAGTACCAACATCCCTAAGAAAGATTGTGAGAAATCTGTAGCAATAGTTCCTTGGAGATGATGGGAGCTTGGGTGATGAATCCAGCTCTTAATGGGTCAGTGTGATAGTGAATGTGGAAGACAACAGACTGGCAAATGAGATAACTGCTGCAAGACTGCATGGTGGTCTAATTATTTCAATATTTCCCTCTTTATAATTGCTGCTCTAGATCTCTATTGACTGTTTCCAGAAAGAGGGAACAGAGACTGTAGACTGATCCAGTGTTATAGATCCAGATCTCTTGGATGGTCTTCTTAAACAGCTCCTTGTTTCTAGGGGCTGTGATGGGCTGTGTAATTTGTTAGCTCTGTGTGTGTCTGCATGCACCTGTGCACAGAAGTGCATGGATGGGCAAATATAACAGACCCACTGCTGTGAAGAGGATCTGGAAAAAACACAGATCTCAGCATCCAACCAGGATAAGTCACATAGCTTTCGATGCAATCCTTCCCATCACAGACTCTCAAAGCATTTTAAGGTATTAGTATTTTCAGTTCCATCTAAAATAATAGCTCCAAAGGAGCAGCACCAAGTCCAGTCTACATCTGTGAGGCTTGATGAGAAAAAACATGTTTTCTCCCTCCTTTCAGATGCTCTCAAACTCTGCACTTGTATATTGCTCTATTTTCTCTATCTGTCGGTCAGTAATGAACAGAAAGATTTTACTCCATTTTTGCACTGTGCAGTCACAGATCTAATCCCCATGGCCCTCCCTTCTCTGATTCATGAGAGTAGACCAGCCCTGCAACCTTCTCCTTTTAACACTGCACTTGCACATCATGGCTAACAGATTTAGCTGTTTTCCTGCAATAACTCATAGGTTCTCTTTCCTAGGCAGCCACACCTTTACATTAGCAGATATTTCCCCTACTGGTGCTTTGCTCTCTGGCTCATTTTTTGACTGCCCTCAGCCTTTCTGCAGATGCCGAAATGATCTAAATCCTGTGGTAACAGACTGTGCTGTGTTTGTAGTGTGCTTAACTCCTAAGGCAGCATCCCATTTGGCTTTGCTGATCTTCTTCCCATTAGCTCCACCATTGCTGTTAGGAAAAGCAATCCTACAGCTGAGGTGCAATGTACATACCCAGGAAAATTCCACTGGCAACTTCTTTCCAATCAGCAGTAGTTCTACTCTTCTTTACATTCTGATCTGCTTTTGTCTAGAATTCTTTTTATTAGGGCACTTTTTGTGTCCCTGATCTGGGCTCAAGACCCTGATTACATGCTCTTTTTAAAGAAAAAAGACCTCTGAGAAAAATGAAGATCTCTATCTTTCTATATCTCTATATCTCATCTCTATCTCTATATATCATCTCTATTTCTATCATCTCTATCTCCATCTCCGTCTCTATCTCTATCTCTATCTCTATCTCTATCTCTATCTCTATCTATCTCTATCTCTATCTCTATCTCTATCTCATCTCTTTCTACCTCTATCTCTTTATATCTATCTCTAATCTATATCCTCTATAACTTTCTCAGTTATACCAGGGCCCAGCACAACTGGTGAAATTACATCTGAGTTAAGGGATTGGCTTCATGACCTGCTACGAGAGCTTATGTCCCAGTACCTCCTTGGCTGAAGCAGACTATGACTTAAGGAGAATTTGGCCCTGAAATGCATGTCATGCCATTTCCAAGGTGGTCTTATACTCCCATGTGGAGGCTCTGATTTTCCTTCATGTCTGAAAGCTAGAGCAGCAGGGAGACATTTGTACTTAATAGTCTCAGTTTAGAAAAGGGATCTGGTATGAGGAATTCCTTTATTTTGTAACAGGAAAAGGAAAGAGAACAGCTCAACACAGCTCACCACCACACTCAACTATGCAGTATCTTACTTTCAAGGTGGCCACTTCGATAGGAGAGCTTTGAAGAAAACTGGCCACTTCCAGCCACAACACTATGAGACAGAGCCAGGCCCCTTTGTGGTCTGTTTGCTCTCTGGAGAGAAGCAAATAGTATGGGATTTGGCCACAGAGTTCGGTGTTTAGTGGAAAAAAAAACAAAACACTGTTGCTTCTGCACAAACTGAAAGTTGGGACAAGAGCCTCAATGCATCTTCAAACAAGGAGGAAACAGAGCTGAGGTGAGTCCTTAGGCTGGGAAACCTCCTGGCATTGTTTTATAGAGTTAATAGTCAGGCTCAGCTGTAGTCACTATATGATCCAGAGACTGTGCAGAAACCTGCTGTCTCCCACACCTTGCTATCACACCTTTACCTTCAGCTCAGGTCTGAGCCTTGTGCCTACTTTCAGATAGAGTCAGGCAGACATCTTGGGGAAACCCTGTATAGATGTAAAATTACCTTACATCATTGATATGAAAGGGAGGTATTGATTTACACTGGCAGAGGATTTATCTCCAACTTGCTAAACTGAAGTAAGATTGTAGAAGGCAAGGAATCCAACATATGGAAAGAATAGTGATTAAAAGCAGTTTTACAGCTAAAGCATGCTTTTCTCACCCAAACCAAATTGTGGAAGCACTGTTCACACAGCCAACATGTAATTAAAAAATATCTAAACCAATTGATGTAACTCTGCATTGCAATCAGTATTGCTAAGGCATTTTATTGGGTATTCAAAATCAACAATGCACTGCTCATGTGTGACACACCTACTGGGGTTTTATGTTCTGTGATCATTACTGTAAAATATGCTGTTTGAGAAAGAAAATTCTGGATTCATCACTTCTGAAGTCAGATGTAGACATTAGGAAGCCCTAGTGAGTCTTTAACATAGACTCATATAATGGCTTTGGTTAGAATGGACCTTCAAAACCATCTCTTTCCAAACTTCTGCCATGGGCAGGGACACCATCCAGTAGACCAGTTTGCTCCAAGCCCTATCTGACTTGGCCTTCCAGGGATGAGGCAGTCACAACTTCTCTGGGCCAGAATTTCTTCCCAGTACCTAATCTAACCCTGCCTTCTGGTAGTTTAAAGTCATTATCCCTTGACCTTTTCTTTCTGTCTTGAAAAGAAAGACAGCCCAGCATTTCACCGTTAAGCTTCTTGATATCAGTCAGATTGATACTTGTGATCAGAGTGCACTGACAAAATATCCCAAAACTCCACTGTAATGATCCCTGTACCATCTGCAGATCCACTGAAGCTCTGGGATGAGACAGCCCACAGAGTTTATTTCTCCTTTAGATGTGCTTCAAATCCTACTGAGGCCAGCCACTTCTCACTGAATCAGGCCATCTGCCTCATTCTCTATCAGCAATTCACTGCCTGCAGGGAGTGAATAAATCAGTCCAAGAAAGCTGGATCCAATTACTGGTTCTGCCACTTGCTTTCTTAGTAGGTTTATGGCCTATATTTCTCCTCTAATTCTTGTTCACTTTGGCTTATCCTTGTGGCACCAAGGCAACATCAGTCTCCACTGGGATACTGAGATGCTTTTGCACTGCAGATACATTCCAAAGGAAAACACATATAATTCAATTATGTGAAGTTCTCAGTTCTCCTTAGTTCCTCACATTAAATAGATTCACAACTTCATTCAAGAACAGACAGAATGGACACCCTGACTTGCAGCAAGTGACCATCTAACCCAGTATCTTCAATGGGAATGTAAACAGCATAAACACATTTGATTCTATCCTTGATGCGACCATTTCTGCATAGGAAACTTATTGACTGAAGTAAGTAAAGCTAGAAATGTCCAATGGATCTGTCTTCTAAGGACTCATCTCATGCCCATAGTCATGTTTTGTGTCTGCCACATGATCTCTTGAGGAGATCCATGAGTTAACTGCTCACTTCATGGACCCACATACAGCTGGTGAAACTCACTGTGAAGTTCCCGAGTCAGCCTGTCCAGTGGTGCAAAGTTTGCAATAATTAGCCCAGGAAAGCATTTCAGCCAAGTCAGCATGCTCTGGGGAGTTCAAAGTTGGTGTATCCTAACATGTAACACTTAGGTCTTCAAACACTTCTATAAGCTGGTGCCTCATGCCCCTTTCCCTGTAAAATGTCAGGCAGGCCCATGGCTGCAACCTGGATCTGGCTTGAGGCAATGCAGATCATAGCCTGGAAACTGAAAAGCACCTCAGAAAAAAAGGCTCTCAGATTGTCTGCCAGTGCCTCAAGACATGAAATACAGTTCCACTCCTAAAATGTCGAAGGTATGTCAGTGTGAAGAGGAAAAAAAGAAAAAAAGGTGAAAAGTTTGAAAAGAGGTTTTGCTAGCAGTGAGGAAAATTTAACTCCTTTTACTTAATCTTTTTCTGCCTCTTCTGAGCTTGAAGCTTTGTTTCAGTGGAGGAAAAACAATGGGAAAAAGGGTTAAAATGGAGTGGGAGCAAATAAGTGTATATTTGCTTTGTATCCAAGAACCATACGCATCAAGTGATGAAGTCCTTGCAAGTCTTTAACACCCTTCCCTATATCCTATCTCTGAAATTTCTTTCACCTCTCCTCATTCAGCAGCCAGGACAGCAGCTGCTTGCTGTGCTCAGCTGTCGCACAGGTACAATCATGCTTGCTCTGAGTGATGCAGCTGAGGAGATTAGAGTAATTTTTGGTTTCGTGGCACTTCTTTCAGTCCTGGGCACGTTTCAAAAGACTCCAAACTTTGACTCACTCAAGGACTACAGGTGGAGGTAAGGGAAAGATGGGTTACCCAAATGAATATAATCAAATGATTGCTGTGGAGCTGGAGCAGAAATGATGAAGCACACACTTCTGCATTGCTCCTTGGAGCCCCAGGCAGAGGCTGAACACATTGTCTTTATCCCCTGAAAAGGACCTCCATGGCTTTTCACAGCCCAACACATCTCAGAGCTCCCCTCCTTCTCCCCTGGCTTCCCCACCATTCTCAATGCCCAGCCTTAGTAACATCCCAACAAGGGTGGCACCCCCTGATCACCCCACCACCACCCACCATCCAGCTCAGCCAGCAAAGAGATTTTTCTTCCTGCCACCTGAGCTCAAGGCACAGCCACTTGGCACAGGGCCAGCAAGGCTTCTCCTATCACTAGATCCCCATTGGTTGCTCTTCCTCCAAGGGCCTCTCTCTGGCTCTCCTCCACTAATGTTCTCTGTGTCATTCCAAAACAATCAGCCAGCAACACTGCTTATGTCTAGTGAGACCAGTGAGCAGTGGGTCAAGAGTGCACCCAAGCAGAATGTGGTGTAAATAACTGACTCCATCTGCTCTGGGTCAGAACAGCTCCAACTCATCAGAGGGAACCAAAGAGCCTTCACGGGCAGTGAAGGGGCTTTCTGAATCCATCTAGGGAGCTGGCACTGGAAGAAGCCAAACATGCTCTTAGTGTTTACGCTGTCAGACTACGGGGTATTAATCTTCATCCCTAAACACATTCCTCTCAGAACATTTCTGTGCTTCAAACTGTCACCGGGAGAGCAAAGAAAATGAAAACTGGGAGGATGATGCTGAGCCCTCAAGCCTTGTGTACAGCAGCAACTGTTCCCATGCCTGGGGTGCTTCTGAGAGGTATCAGGACAAGGCACTGTGCTGCTTGGTTTTCATCGTGTCACGGGTATGTAAAATTATATCCCTATCCACTTTCAGCTTGCTGCCATGTGGGGAAGGTGCAGGGAAGCAAAGGGTAGTTGCAAACCCTAGCTGGAAATTCTCCTCCTTGGGTCCCCTCCAGCAGGCTCAAAACCTTAGAGCAATGAATGGCCAGCATTCATTGAGAAAGGGATGGTGGGCATTGCTGGTGTTCAGGACATGTAGGTACCAAACAGAGATCTAAGCAGGACTACCCCTGCACTGTCACCTCTCCCCAACCCCAGAGATTGAAAACAAGCAAGTCAGAACTCTAGCAGCCTTTTTGGAATATGGGTCCTTCTCCTCACCTTTCCTTCAGTAAATGGATCAAAATTTAGAACTCTAAATTGGAACTCAGCTTTGAAATCCAGGCTTGTTTTTGCATCCACAGTGCCCATGCAAATATTTTCAAGAAAAATTTGGCATTTTGGATGTCTCCACTTTTTGAGGTTTGTCCAAAAAGAGATTCCACTAGAGCCCCAGTTCAACGCGGAACTCAACCCACCCATCATGTCCCTATGGTTTATCTCAAGTTGAGTACCTTCTAAAATTAAGGTGCCACAAAATAGAAGCAAATTCTGCAAATTTGGCTGCAGATGTTGAATTTCTCATGCAGTGCTCCTTTTGTCCCACAAACAGGATTTCTTTCAGTCCTCAAACTTGCCAGACACCATTCTTAACATTTTTCTTAACATTTTTCTAAATACAATAAATTTACAAATTTAATATAATTTTTAATGCATGTTTTCAATAAAAGGCTACAATATGTAGCCTCTGAAAACTGCTTCTCCCTTGCAAAAGTGATGTTTTTAGCTCCTTCTACCCAGAACCACCGCATCATTTTGACTGCTGTCAGTGTGGTAAAGGAAGCAGGACTTTGGTTATGCATAGGGCAAGACCCTAGTATGAAAAATACCCAGGAATTCCCACACAGACATCTGCCTGTCCTGAGTCCTCTCCTCTTCTGCAGTTTGGATGAAGCTGTGGGAGCTGATGGTGCAGCTCTCAATTGCAGTTGGTGCAGTATCAACTGATGTGTCTGAAGTAGCCACAAGCATCTTGCAGCTGTGATCACACACCACACTGCTTTCCCCAAAAGCAACTCCACTGTCTAGGAGAAGCAAAATCACTTGCAAGTCTTGATGGCAACTTAAGCCCTTTTTTGTTCCTCATCTCATAGAGAGCTGAAGTTTGTGATCACTTACTCTTTGTTGTTAGGTTATCGCCTCCTTGGTAATCTGGCATTTTTCTGCACCATGTCAAAATCCTTGAAACATTCAGTTGTTTCAGCTAGACTGGCTGAAAACTATATAGGATGAGCCTGAAAATAAACTCCCAGGGCTAAATAAAGGAACTACTTCTTGCATGTTCTTGTATGCCTTTGATGTGCATCCCTTGTCATTCAGCAAAGTGATGGAAGGTGTGATTTACCATCTCCAATGGAGAACAAAGAAACAGGTCCTTTTAAATGTGATGTCAAGAAACCTTCTTCCTCACTAGTTTAGAAGCAGCACGTGGTCCAAACTTCTGGGGCAGCTTTGAGTTCTGGTCTTGAGTTGTCCCACATGGTAGACAGAAGAAGCTGAAATCTCTGGAAGAGATGTCCAACTTGCTCTGCTAAGAACAGAGCAAAGCAGAACATGACTAAATTCGGAAGTAGTTTTGTCTTCTGGTTCCTGTGGTTCCTGGCTGCCCTTGCTTCCTTCACTCATAAGCTCCTCTGAAATTTGGGAGGCAACAAAACTGAGAACCTCATAAGGCCACTTATCATCTGGAAAAGAGGGTCTGACAAGATACCAGATATCAGAAATTTTCTAGGAAAAAAATAAAGAGGCAATGAAGGCTATCCTGGAAGGGGAAAGTTAATTTTTAGGGAGTTTGTGTTTCCTTCTGTATCTTCAGGAAAGTGTGAGGCAGAGGGAGGTTATAACATGATTCTCCCCACTCATCTGAGCTGCTGGCTCCTGCAGAGTGGGATGACAAAGCAACGTTATGTGATGCAGACTGTACTGGATTTACAACTCTCCCAGAAATCACATTTCTTGAGGCTTTCATTCACTCCTCAGCCCAAACAATGGCTGATTCAGACAGGAAAATGTCCATAAACTCAGGTCTCCTACAGTTCTTGTCTCTGACGGTGCAGTGGTGCTGCAGAAGAAGGATGCATTTAATGGAAGGACTCTGAAAACTGCCCAAGGAGGTGCCACACCAACTCTTCTTCAGACCTACAGGTTTCAGTGTCTTTGGTCACATATAAGGGACCCCACTGATATCCAAATGGCTGGCTCTGAGCCTGGTGTTGCAAGGTGGGGAAGCCAAGCTGTGGACCTGAGCCACGACACACTCTTAGGCGGTGTGCAAAACAGCACAGACAGTCCAAGTGTTTAAAGCTTCCTCTTGGCATGTCAGACACAGGAGAGAGCAGGAAAGTGATAGCAGGTAGTGACATCCCCTCTAGATCCACTCACACATCAAGAGGTGTTTTCACCAGGCTGTAAGGGTCCAAGGCAAAGCACAGACCAAATACTGCCAAGCTCTGTCACAGGCTGCCCAGGACACGGGTGGAGTCCTTATACCCCTGGAAGTGTTCAAAAGCTGTGTAGATGTGGCACTTGAGGAGGTGTTTGAGTGGTGTCCTTGGTGGTGCAGGATTAATAGTTGGGTTTGATGATCTTAGAGGTCTTTTTCAACATAAAAGATTCTATGATTCTATGTCAACTTCAGCAAAGTTGATTCTAGCTATCTTGGGGAGCAATGCCAGAAAAATCCCACATTCAGGGGTTTAGCCTCATCTGCAATTGGTGGTATTATCCCAAATATTACTGTGGATTTAGATTTGTTCCCACACTTTTCCCACTCAGACAAGGTCAGCAGAATCTGGTAGAGATGTGCCTACAAGGCCATAAGTGAAACTTCCCACATTGCAGTATGCACCACAATTGGTCTTGAACAAAGCTGAGGACAGCTGGGGTTTCTGTGTCACTTGGGACCCAGCACTTCAATTTTGGCCTTGTTGGAGTAATAACTGGTCAACACCCTGAAAAGTCACAGATAGATTACTGACTCATGCATTTATCCTCTTAAAAGTGCAAGCAAACGGTACGGTTTCATCTTCTTTGCTTTCAAGCTGCCACAAAAAGCAGGACAGTACAACACACAGAAGCTGCAACTCCTGAAATGCAAAAATTTTCACCTCACTATAACACTGATTTTAATGGCATACTGCTTCTTCTTCATGACTTGGCCACTTTTTTCTTTCCCTCCCATCTGCCAGCTATAGTATATGTATTAATTCTTTCTTATCCTGCCCTGCAGTCTTTAAAGATTTTCTGATGGGGAATATAGTGTTGGGAATTTGAGGGACGAGCCTACACCTGGTCTGCAAACAGCTGGAGTAGTGGTATCACTCCCTTTTGCTTCTCATCCCCTGGCCAGACTCCCTCTATGTCTCTCTGCCAAAAGCACACTGGGGATGAGATGTGCCACAGTCGATTCCTCCTGTGTACAACAACCAGGATCCAGGCAGAGGGCAGACTGGGGGTGCCCACCTCACTGAATGTGTCTCACCCTGGCAAGGATCAGAGAGATTTCTAAGAGCCTGTTGGCTTTGGCCTGTGCTGAAAGAGCAGCAGCCCATCACTCTTCCACTGGTGTCCAGATGGGAAATGGGGATTATATTTTTCTTATGCTCTGTTTTAAAGGAAAAGCCGGAAGGTGATTTACCTCTTTAGAATTTTATTTTGCTGCCAAGACAATCCCTCTCTCTGCATCCTAGTTCCCTACAGACACCATCTCCAGGTGATCTGAAGTAGATCTCCCTTTTTCCCCGATGCCCAGGACTGACCACTCTCTTTTTGAGATGTAGGAGAGAAGTGGCATTTTCTCTCTTCTGTATCCTCTCTAGATGAAGTTGTGAGCACAGCTGGAATTGATGCAGGTGACTGGGTGAGCTCATGAGAAGTTTCCATAGAAGCTGAGGCATTAAACCCTTCCATCATTTGATGGCATTCCTAAACCCTCGCACTTTTGCTGGGAGCCTAATGAAATCAGAACGAAGCAGCAGCCTGTATGTGGAAAAGGAATTCCAGACATTAAGTGAAGGTCAAGTTAAGGTTAAATGGACCCCAGCACCATGCAAATATTGCCCCACAAGAAGAAAAACTTACCTGTCTCACAGGATTTTATCTTTTTCCAACAAGAGAACTGTAATCACCAATACTGTACTATTGGGAGCTTAATACATGAACCACAGGGTGAAATTATGGTTGGTTTAGATCATCTGATGGTCAGATCTGCTGGGTCTGCTCCAGCTCCATGTACCCCACTGTCTGAAGGGTTAGTCTGCAGGGAGCCATTTGCACAGAAGAATTTGTTTCAGTGAGGATGGTGAAACACTGGCAGAGACTGCCCAGGGAGGTGGTAAATGCTCCATCCCTGGAAAAATTCAAGGCCAGGTTGGAAAAAGTTCTGATCAGCCTGGTCTAGTGAAAGATGGCTCTGCTTACTGCCATGGAGTTTGGTCTAGATGGTTTTAGAGTCTTCCAACCCAACCCATTCTATGAACCTATGATCCCAAAAGGCTAAGTGAGGATACATCTGTCCATGTCTAGGGGGAAAAAGATGTTATATTAGTAGGTCATGCTCCAAAGGAAAATGTTGTTGGCTTTATTCCTTCTTTCTCTTCCACTTTCATTTGGGCTCTACACAGCCAGTGGTTGCTCTCCACATAAAACCTACTCCTAGATGCTTTCATAAAGTGTTTCCTCTCCCACACCAGTGATTTCCAGTTGTTCAGGATATGGACTCTGTTCCTGGGAGCACTGTGCCTGCGAGGTTATATCTCTGGATACATTTCACTAATGGAGCACACAAATGATTCCCACCTGCAGAAATAGGATGTGATAAAAGACATGCCACTTGTCACCCGCAAACCTGTGATCCAGATATCATAGAATCCTGGAAAAGTTTGGATCAGGCTTCTTTGCAGCTGTCAGCTGGTTTTGTAATTGCTTATACCTACAGTTTTTCTCTCAATAGCCTGGAGCACTGGGAAAATTCTAAGATGCATCTGAACATCCTGGGCTCAAGTCACGCTGCAAATTCTCATTCTGCTGGCGGTTCAGCCATTCAGTTTTAGGCAGGTCATTAGTAAACTTTCTGGTGCACTGTGCTGTAGTATAATCACTCTTTTCTTTTTCCATTCTGTCTTTTCTCTTTTCCCTTTTCCCCTTTTCCTTTTCCTTTTCCTTTTCCTTTACCTTCCCTTCCCTTCCCTTCCCTTCCCTTCCCTTCCCTTCCCTTCCCTTCCCTTGGGGGTTAGGATCTTTCAATTTTTTTTTTCTTTCTTCTCATTTCTCTCAGGGAATTTTCTCCCATTTGTTGCCTAAGAGATGGTAATGAGGATACTAAAGACAGACAACAGAAGTGGCCAGGATGGGGGGACGGGGTGCAGCTGGCTGCCCTCTATTAGCTTGGGGCTTTCACTTGGGAAGGGCAGAGATACCGAAAGATTTTGGCTGGGGGAGGTCACAAGGGCTGGGCTCAGCCCCTCGCTCTCTCGCTCTTGGGACTGGGAGTGAGATGGTGCTGCTGCTGCTGCTGCTGCTCTACAAGCCAAGTGGAAAGGACCATTCCAAGTCCTCCTGAATAACTTCACTGCAGTCAAAGTCGCTGGCAAAGGACCCTGGATTCACTACTCCAGAGTTAAGAAAGCTTCTGCTCCTGAAACAACTGAGAAAACAGAGAATGATGCAGATGAGAATGTGATTTAAATAATTCTTCAGTGCCTAAAGAACTGTTCATAATAATCATAGCCATAATTCTTCTATAACTACTATTGTTAAATATTTGCTGTTATTAACTGTATATTATTAATAGACAGTAGATATTTAGAGTGGAGACTCTACTCTAGTTGCCCCTCATGTTCTGCTGCTGCTGCGGGAAGGATTCGCTGCCACCGCGGAGTTCTGCCCTGCACTGCTCTCTCCTTACTGTGGGCGAGCCTTTGGTCGTAAGAGTGGCTGTTGAACTGGGACCTTTTCTAAACCAAACCTCACTGTGAGGGACCCTGACCATCTACTCGGGTGCCTCAGGGGAAAGCCCAGGACCCCGACCCCCTCCTTCCTCCCTCTGGAGAGAGTGTCTCCTGGCTGCTTTCGGAAGCCCAGCTGCTGCTGCCCAGCCCCGCTGTTTGCTGCTGCTGTTTCAGGATTTTTGCTACCCTTGAACCTGACACCCCATGTCCAGAGTCTTTGCTACACTTTGTTCTCCACCCCAGATGTGCTCACCTCTGCTGTTCCAGCTGCTGCTCCGAGGTTCCTGCTAGGGCCCATTTTGCATCCAGAGGGCACTGGCACCGGCTGCCCCTGGGAGTTTGCAAAGGAAGCCCCTTTTCTCTCTTTCCCGCCACCTGAAGCACCATTGCCCACGTGCAGAGAGGCGACGGAGCTCGCGCCACAGCGCCCCCTGCAGGCGCGGAGGAATCATTGCACCGGCGCGGCCCGGCCGGGAGCCCCCAGCGCCCCTGGTGGCTGAGAGCGGAACTGCACCGAAGGGGAAAGGGCTCCACAGCCCAGAGAAGGCCGGCACTGGGGGTCTGGTGCTGTTTGTTGGTGCTGCTGTTGCTGTTGTTTGTTTGCCTTGTTATCCATATAAGCACTAGTAAAGAACTGTTATTTCTTTTCCGATATCTTTGCCTGAAAGCCCCATAATTTCAAAGTTATAGTAATTTAGAGGGAAGGAAGTTGTATTTTCCATTCCAAGGGAGGCTCCCGCCTTCCTTGGCAGGCACCTATCTTTCAAACCAAGACCCCTTCCCTTCCCACACCTTCCCACACCTTCCCACACCTTCCTTTTTTGTAGCCACATGACCAATCTTACATGTTAAAAAGAAAAAGAAAAAGAAAAAAAAACCTGAAATGGCTCCTTCCCAGGGAAGGGAAAGAAATGATGACTTACAGAGCCATAAACCACCAACACAGAGCAATAGGTTCCAGGCAGAGGAGCCTAAAAGAGATAAAGTTCAGCCTACAATAGCTCACAGGCTCGGAAATAATGTATAGAACCAATCTGCGAGTGAGATTCCACAACTAAAGAATGGCATCCAATGCTGTCTGTGTGAAGAGTTCCCAAGAAAAGAACACTAGCTACCTTTGCAAAGCTGGGTGTGCTGCTGGTTGCATTTCCCAGGACCCCAGCCCTTGTCCAGGGAATGCTGAAGCAATTTTGTATACAGGGGGGCTTGTGATGCTCCACACCAGCTGCTGCAGCCCCCAAACCAAAACCAAAAGGCCCTGCATCATGGGGCTCTGAGAGTCGTGGTGCTCCCTCAAACCGTTCAAATAGCTGACCCACAGGAGCACCTAAAGACATCACTGAATCTGGCTCTCCCTCAAAAGTTTTGATGTTCAGTCTCATTTCATGGCAGCATGTTGTTCTGTTTCCATCTGTTTATTCTGCTGTCTGCTCTGTTGTGAAAAGAAGCTGGGTCTTCAGCTGATGGGTGTGGTCCCACAATTTTTAAAAGAGAGATTTGATTGCTCTTAGACTTTATTTTAACGCTATGCAACTTCCCATTGGTGTCATTGAGGACAGCCTTGTACTGCTTATCTGTGTTTGAAACAGCTTTTTCTTGGGTTAATGAAGATGAGTTGGTTCCATGAGAAGCCTCAAAAACACGTCAGCTCTAATTATATCAAAGGGATCAAATATCAACAGTGAAGAAGAAGATTATCTTACTCCTCACTCGCACCTTCCACCTGGAGACAGTTCTGTTGCAAACAGATCTAACTGCCTGATTGGATTTGCAAATTAGCCTTGTTCCCCTTTTAAAAGTGCAAAACCAAAGGGAAAAAGTCAGCAGTGCATGAATTTCTCCTTGTTTCTGTAGCTGTGAGTGGCAAAAGTTGCACAGACTTGAGCAGAACAGGGTCAGGCCTGGAGGGAGAACCAGAGGCTGGAGGGTCCTTTGCATTTTCTCCTTCCATTGCCTGTTCCGCCTCAGTGGCTTCACCCCACAAGGCTGTCTGTCCTCAGGACCAAAACTATCACTGCAATATAATATTTTTCAAGAGCTTTGTTTGTCACAGTATTTCTGTCCCAACCCAGAAGCAGTGTGAATGGGGTGTGTTCAGCCTCAGCACTAGAAGGAATTGACAGGGGCTGAAGGGTCCTGTCTTCACTGGTTGCAGCTTCACGTTGCTGTCTGAGAGAATCCAGGAGAGCAAAACTTCATCCACCAAAATAAAAGTAAAATTAATGACCACCCCCCCCCCACCCCCCCCCACACACACTTGCATCAGTTTTGGAAAGAAATTCACATGCACCCAAACCCTCTGAGAATGGGTTTTTTTCCATCTAGCTCTCCATCCAGTCATAACTGACTAAACTACTTTATATACCCTTGGATTCTGGCCCAGAAAAATGTGTGGTTTCTTAAATGATTGTGTATATATACACACACACACCACTTTATACCAGCCAATACCTTCTGAAATGTAGGTGGCCAGAAATTGGCTGATCTTTTCCTATTACATATTTCAAAAATGAGTTGACATTAGTATATAAATTCTGCATAAGCTTAATTTAGTACCAATAGTGAAAGGGAATGTCAACAACCGCTTAGCTGCTAATATGGGCTGGAGATAATAAGGTAGGTGGTTGGGCAAATTGTATTTCCAGGAAATTTTGTCAATTATACAAAAATGGAAGGGCTTGGGGGGGAAAAAAAAAATCTTGATTCTTTTAATGAAAGAAGTAGGTACTCTGAGGCTGAAAGGAAATTTGAAAATGGATGTATAGGGTCCTAATTTACTTTAATATTTCCTGTGTAAAACCTTAAAGTTAAAGATTGATTTTTCCAATAAACAGTACAAGCATAATGACATGGAGGTATGATCACAGATCACGTACCAGATGGAGAGCTATGGAAAAAGAACTACTGCCCTTAGAATGAGTTTTGTCTTCTTTTTTTCCTCAGGGAAACCTGCATTAATTTGAAAGAAAGGGCTCAGATCTGAAGTGTGCAGTAAGAAAGACTCCAACTACTAAAGTATGAATAAAAACGAAAGAATTTGGCCCAAAACCGAACAGTTAGGAAAATAAAAGATATATATCAAATATAATTGAAATTTCAAGGAGCTTTCTGATACACAGACTGCATTTATAATTTGGTCCCAGCATCATAAACTGAGGAATCATAAAGTCTAAGTCAAAACTATTATTTTCACCACCAAAGGAAGTGTAGTTTTCACTGAAATGAAAACTACTTACAGAGTTCTGACTTCAGCACAATCAGGACTAAAACTAAGCAGGCACATTCAGACAATGTCCAGGATCTGTGTCTCTGCACCTTCATGGAAAGGAACATTTTGACCATTTTTTTGCATCATTGTTTATGGGGCAAGCACTTGTTTCACACACACAAAAATATACACTTAGGACTCTTAAAAGTTAGATTTCAAATTAAATTGGGTGGTTCTCTTGAACTCAGTCTTTTTTGAGGGGATAGATTTTTTTTTTCTGGTGCATTTTTGTGTGTGTTTGCATGTTCAGATTTCAGGAAGCGGAAACTAACAAAATAAAAGGCCATCCCTTCAAAGCAGAAAAATGAGTTCTCACTCACTTCTAATTTTCACCCAAACATGGATCATAGATACCCAGAACAGTTTGGTTTGGAAGGGGCCCTAAAGATCATCTCATTCCTCCCCCTGCTATGAGCAGGGACACCTTCCACTAGACCAAGTTTTGGCTTCAATCTGCCCTTGAACACTTCCAGGGACGGGGCAGACACAGCTCCTCTGGAAAACCTGTGCCAGCGCCTCAACACCCTCACAGCCAAATTTTCTGGCCAATATCCCATCTAACCCTGCCCTCTGGCAGTGGGAAGCCATTCTCCCTTGTCCTGTCCCTCCAGACTCTTGTCCAAAGTCCCTCTCCAGCTCTCTTGCAGCCCCTTCAGACACTGGCAGTGGCTCTAAGAATGATTTATCGCAGAATGACAAATGCCTTAGAGAGAAATCCTCTTTTCTGACTGCCTTCTCCCTTTAGGAGCAAGCCATTTGGGATGCAGCAACAAAACCAAGGGCAGAAAATGGGTAGGCAGTTGGAGCAGAGCCACCACTCAACACTTCCTTCATCACTTCCAGAAACTGAGGATCAGTATCTGTCCCTGATTTCAATTTTTCTGGACCAAGAGTGTTTGCAAATACATCCCTGTGTTTCTGAATTTATTTCATGATAGCTTCTGCCACAATATGTGTTTCCTGTAGGAATAATTATTTGTGTTCCTGGGTGCATGTAGCAGGATATACTTTTGCTTCTGGTGTCATGAGTCCCTGATCCCTCCCACTCCCTTACAGCTGCTGCCTGTGACTTAAACACCTACTCTCTGGGGTTTGTAGAAGAATATCTTTTTTTCCAGACCCATCCATCCTGGTAAGAACACCTGATTGTCTATGGAGAAGATTGGTGTGTGCATGCAGAAGGGCTCACTGATACTTTGGCTCATCATCAGCTGTGCTGAGGACACTGAGCCACCCCAGGGATGCTGCACCTGTCATCATCCCAACAGTGTCCTGCTGGGCAAAAGGCACCATTCACTGAGGACATTTTCAGGGTACATCTGACAGATTGACTTTTCTAAAATGATCCAGGTTCATGGAGCACCTGCTCTCCTGCCTATTGTGTTCAGAGCATTTGTAGGACATCTCTACACATCTCTTTTGGCTTTTGTTGGGATAAGTGTTTAAAATGACATCTCCACCTCATCTTAACTCTTCCCATCCCCTCCAACATGGAAGCAAAGGCAATTGTTGGGCAAGCCAAGATCATGAACCTTCTCACAAGAAGAGAGGACTCAAAGGGAAAAGTGTTGAAAATGTATATTGTTCCCAGTAAGCTTAGACAATATTTCAAACTCAACAATGGAAACTAACTCCTTATGAAAACCTCCAAAACACTTAAAAATAGGAATCTGGTCTCTCGCCTCCTCTCTGCACCACATACTCTGAAGTGCATAACAATGGAAACTCTGTTTTATGTGTTCCCCTACAAATGACCCGCAGAAAGCATTGACTGCTTCCTGTAGGCTTCTGCCATCATCCCTTCCCCGGTAATATTGGCATCTGCTTCCAGATCTGTAATCACATTCCTTTCACTGAGTTGTGAAGTAGTCTTTACGTGACTCCATTTAGATTTGGTTGCTTGTGATAAGGAGGTAATTATTTACAATTAGAAATGAGGAACATGAGATTCCGATCCAAGCGTGAATCTAGTATCTAATGATATGTGCCTGGCTATAGGTGATAATTTAAAATGAGTTTATGGAGCCCCTGTAATTACATTTTCTATGTGTGCTTTTTTTGTGGTTACCAGGTAACTGCAAAGTGATTACATGAATATTTATGCTTGGCAGGTTAGACACTGCTGATACACAAGATTAGCATCATTTTTTCCCCTTTGTAAATCTTTATGCTAATATCTGGGACTTATATCAGGATAAAGGCACCTCACCAGCAAAAAAAACCCCACTAATGCCATGCTTCTTATCTGAGGCATCAGTTTGCACAGCACTGAAACACTTATATTTTGAAATACAAATACTTTTCCTTTCTGTGTGATATATCCAGGATAGTTTACATGCCTTTCTTAGAGGTTGTGCAACATACTGTGTTGGATCTTTTCTGCCAAACCTACAAACCTTTTTGTGTGTGTGTGCGTGTGTATGGACACAGCAGTGGTTTAACCAGCTGCTGTTGGGTACTATAAATACAAAAATGGGTGGACACAGGAGCAAGTCAGGGAGGCAGGGGCGTGAAACTGCAGGGTATCATACTGCCTACATCCATGCCCTTAACACATAGTAAGGGTGAGGTAATAGGAGGCGAAATCATGCCCCTTAATGAGAAAAAGCAGAGTTCAGTCACTTTCTCCAGGGTATGGGAGGGTGTGCACTGTGCTATTCCACAGACCGGCCCATGCCCTCACCAAATCCATCACTATTGCTCTGCAGGCCGCCAGCTGACATCAGTGCAGAGGCACATCCTTTAATTACATGAATTTGGGGATAGGATGGACCTTTTGGTCCATCAGGGTATCTGATTTCTGCTCACCCTGAATCTGCTACTAGCAGAGCAAGGACACTTTGGGGAAGGGAGGGCCTGAAGAGGGCCCTTCTGCCTGGCTCCCACCCATCTGAGTGAGCATCAAGTGACTGCTGGGATGTCTGGAGAGCAAGGACATGATGCCCCAAGGCTGTCACCTCCCTCCCTCCCTACTTATTCTCATCACGTGGTGAGATTCAAACCATCTAGTTAACACCTTCAGTTGGGGGTTTTCCTCCACAGATCCTCTCTTTTGGGAACACTGCAAAAATCACCCTCTTGCAAAGTCAGTCAAATGTTGACCTGCCCTCTGCTTCCCAGTGCCATCACTGCTGTGTATCTACTAAGAGTCACAAAAGGCAGGAGAGGACAGAGAAGGGAAACTTGAAGAGAGCAACGCTGGAGAGAACCATCAGATTGAGTGCTCATTGTAAAAAAAAGCTCATCCACCAACCAATCTGGTCTCCTTCCTGGAGTTAACATTGCCCAAGTAGTACATGAGTTCAGTGAGAGGTTCTATTAGTCACGAGCCTAGTTTTTTTTCTGAGAATCCCTTTACTGAATATGTTCACAATCCCTTAAGTCAGGAAAAACAACCCAACTGTGTTCTCAGGCCAGGAGTGAAAGGAATGGTGACCAACAAGTCTGGGAAGCAATTACCCCCAGATCTGACAGTGTGGCAGCAGAACCCATCAAGGTACTATACAGGGCATCATGCACATTCACATTGTTATCATAACCCAGGTTTAATCACTCCAAGCTTATACAGGGATTTGGTGGCCGGTGATTTCAGAAATTACTTTTATTTTGCCAACTTTTGTGAGCAGGCTGCTGTTTGCACATGAAAATGATCTCTTGCAAAACATGGATCTGTAAAATGAGCAATGGGGCTGAATGTTTGGGATCTGATTTATTTCTTTGGTCTCTGCATGGAGCTTTCAGAGTGTGGAAACCTGCACCGAAGAAGGAGGAAATTATTTGAAGGGAGTCTGCTTTCAAGTAGAAAAGAAATAATTTGCTGAATGTTTTAGATACTGTTGATGTTCTCAGATTTAAGGCATGAAAAGAAAACTTTTCTAGCAGCACAGCTGAGAGCAGGAGCCATCTTTTTGATCTCTGACTGCGCACAGCGGGATGGTGTCCATGAATTACAAGCAAATGTAATGCACTGTCATTCTTAAATAAAAACACACTAGCTAATTAAATTGAGACCCCAGTGACCAAGTGATTGGTCTGCAGGTTTGAAAATTTCTATCCTGCAATGCTCTTCAGCTTGGGGCAATTACTTAACCTCTGTGTTTCCCAGTCCTCCTCCCCATAGCCTCTGTCTACCGATGAAAAATAAAGTATTATTTACACAGAGTGGTATGAACGTATTTTCCTCATCCTTCAGAACTTGTACCCTGACATTAATCAGACCTGCACTTCCTGACCTAGCATATGGTTAACCTCCACAAGGTCTCTGACAGCCAGGCTGCTGTCTGGGCTGGCTGCTCCAAGGGTCTCTGTCGGTCATCATGGAGTCAAAAGTTTGGAGACCCAAGCATGGGAGTGTGGGTGTCTTGGGTTACAATGTAAGGTGTAACCAAAATATGTATTCTACTACCATCTACATTACCTTCTGATGAGCTGCTAAAATGGGTGGAGCAGTGTTTCTTTGTCTTCTCCATGACTCAATTAACTCCCCTGGGAAAGCAGCTGCCACTCTGAGGGGGCCTCTCTGCTAATGGACCATCAAGGACTCCCCAGAACCACTCACAGAATTACATTGCCCGTTGTGTGATGCCTGCCCTGCCCTGGGGGATGCACCAAACAGTCCTGCCTGTACAGAATTTGGGACACCACGATACCACCACGATACCACTCGATGCCCAGCGGACAAGAGCTCTTGGCAGCCACCATTGGATCTCCAGAGAAGGACCAGACCTTCCCAAAGGATTCAACAAAACCACATCCATCACTCCAACAAGAGTGCAGCCACCATTTAACTGGGCTGCTACTTCCACCCTGACCTACAGGGTGTCAGGTTGTATTCTGACTTTGTTGGTTTAAGCCAGTGTTTCTGTATTATTGCCTTTACTGTAATTTTCCTATTAAATTGTAGCTCTGACTTAAAATCTCTCAAAGGTATTTGTGTGGGGATTCTTCCTCCTGGCTTACCTTCAAACCAGCACAAGGGGTCAAGCAGGGAGTGTGGTCCCATGGGAAACACTTATTTTCTCATTCTTCAACTCCCACACTATGACAGTGCAGTTAGAACTTCCCAAAAGAGCATCTACTTGTCCAGGATCTTCATATAAGAAATATTTACACCACTGAGCATTAGCCTAACTCATCCTGGATGTATCAGATCAACAGCACATGCATATCTGGCCATGTGATGGCCAGCAATACTCTGCAAGCCACAGCTTTAGGTAGGCTGCTGAATGTCTGGAAATCCAGCAGATAATTTATAAAAGTGGTAGCTCATCATTAAAAAATCCCCCACAAAACAGGGGGAGCGGTATCTTGACCATGGAAAGAGAAAACTGCCTCAGCAAGCAACAGAATAAGAGATTATACACAAAGCAGTGGAATGATAGATTAGCAGTGAGACAACAGATAACAAGTAGACAGAGCAAAAGAGCAGGTTAAAAGCAGTTGGTCATGAAATTCATGAAAGGGGAGCTGTCCAAGGCTGGTTTTTGCCATTGCAGTTGTACCAAACTGGCTGGTAAAAGCTGAGTATGCACCAAAACTCATGCAGTTTCCAGGCATAGGAAATGCCTTTTCACCTGTGAAAACATTTCCCTGTTGGATAGAGAATTGGAGTCTCCCCATGAAAGAAGCTGTCCTCTGGTAAGCTCTAAAGGGCAAGGTCAGATTTCAATGTCAACCCAAGAGGTGACTATAAAGTACTCTCAGTCCACATTCAAATCACAGGATTTCAGGAGCTGATATTTTTGTCTTCTGCTCCCAGCAGCTTCTGTGAAGGCCAAGACACTGCACTGATAAATGACTTTCAATCATACAAAGCACTATCAGTTTGTAGGAGCCTTGGGGCCAACCTGACCCACTTATTTAGGAGCCACAGCACAAGAAACCTGGACATTCTAAAGGACATGAGACTTGCTTGGTTTGGACTGTGGTTGCTCTAGGATCTCACTGGTCACTGGTTCAACTTTCAGTAAGTGATTCAATCTTCATCATAGAGGTCAATCTTTATTCCGTGGGTTCAGGAGAAGTCCCAGCACAGTTACTATCCAAAAGTACGTCCCTCATTTAGGTTGGATGCTCCTCTGTGTCAGTGAGTACAGACTGCCAGCTTCCAACACTCTCCTTAGCCTCACTGGGTGCTTGGGTAAAATGCAATGTCAAATGCTCTTTAGAAATAAATGGGATACCTCAGGAGTACCTCAGAATACTTAATTCCTTGGAAGTCTGAGATAACTAATTGCAATTTCCCATGTTACATTTTGGGCCAGTACCTTTCATCCCATCACTGGGCACGTCCAAGGAGAGTCCATTTCTGTCTCCTCTGCACCATTCCAGTAGGGACAGGTTGCTGCCAAGAGTGATAAAATTCCCCTTTAGCTTCACAAAATCAGAGAATCATTTAGGCTGAAAAATACCTCCACGACCATTGAGTCCAACCATTCCCCCAGCACTGCAAGGCCCACCACTAACCTGTGTCCCCAAGTGCTGCATGTACATGGCCTTTAAATTCCTCCACTGATGAGGACTCCACCACTGCCCTGGGCAGCCTGTTCTGGGACTTGAGAGCCCTTTTGGGGAAGAAATTTTCCCTAGTGTCCAGTTTAAACCTCCCCTGGGGCAACTTGAGGACATATCTTTTTCTCCTGTCACTTGCTGCTGAAGAGACTTACTCCCACCTTGCCATCTTTCAGAGAGTTGTAGAGAGCAGAAGTTCCCCCCTGAGCTTCCCTTTCTCCAGTCTGAGCCTCTCACCTCCCTCAGCTGCTCCTCATCAGACTTGTGCTCCAGACCCTTCCCCAGCTTCATGAAAGTGGGCAGTATCTGGATAAAGTGCTGGGCACACTGGAGGTTCTCCCTGGTCACTGCTTCATGGTAGAACTATGTGGAGTGACCTGGTGACCTTTTCTTCTGCATCAATCCTTTCCACATGCCACTGAAGTCACAAGTGTGAAGATAATAATGAAGATAACATGCTGTATAATTTTGAATTCTGAAACCTCATCAGTCCAGTTTTTTTCTCCATCTAGTGGTACAAAAGGAGAGACTCTGGGAGAGATGATGGCCCCCCATGTAAATGAGATGGGGGTCTGGCATGCTGTAAAGGGAGCTGGTTTGCATTATCAAGTTTCCTTGAATATAGCCAGATTTATTAATTTTTGGAGCAATATATGCAGGACTATATTCACTGAACTAATTTTAAGTGGCTTTTTAAAGCAAACAAGCACAGGATTGCAACTATTCCTCTCTGCTGTCTCATCTCTAGCTGACAGCTTGTTCCAGCAGGAAAGCAGGACCCCACAAGGACTCTGTTTCACTACTGTATATCAAAGCAAACACACATAAAAAGGGACCCGACTGCTAACCTAAATCAGCTTCATTTATTACATACAGTGCTGCCTTTTAAAGGGAACCTCCTGACCTGCTGTGGCTGGCTCTTTCTTCCCTGCCACAGCTTTTGATGAGTAAAACCAAGGACCTTCTGAGCAGGCTCTGCTTGGCTTACTCCCAGGGCACAAGGTGACTTTGTACTGCATGCAAGCCTTCTGTCTGCCAGCCCCACCCTCCCCTTGGAGCATCAAGCGTCCTGTGGTGTCCCTTGGGGCAGTGCTTCAGGCTGGAGAGCCTTTACCATTGCAATCCAATGGATGTTAAGAAGTCACCAAGTGAAACCATGATGGGGAATCACCACAGTCCATATGTGGGTTTTGAGCAAGTCTTGCTGGAAATCATAGAATAGTGTAGGTTGGAAGGGAACTTTAAAGTTCATCTTGTTCCAGCCCCCCTGCCATGGGCAGAGACCCCTTCTTACTAGACCAGGTTGCTCCAAGACACGCCCAACCTGGCCTGGAACACTTTCAGGGAAGGGGCAGCCACTGCTTCTCTGGGTAAGCTGTGCCAGATGATTACCACCCTGTCTTAGGTTACAATAGTATGTATTCTATCACCATCTTCATAAGCTGTTGGAACCAGGTGGAGCAGTGTTCTTTATCTCTTCCATGACCCATCCTCCCTCCAGAGGGATAACTTCTGTTAATGAGCCATTGAGTCCCACTGATGAAATTACACCATCCCATTGTGAGATGCTCCACCCAGGGGGAGGAACCAAGCATTCCTATCTGGATATAATCTGGAATTTGAAACACCACAGTCAGCTTTTCCACTGGATTCCCAGAGGAAGACCAGACCCTTCCACACCACCACTGGACCTTCAGAGGAGAACTACAACTTTCACAGGATCACTGCTTCAACAGAATCGCATCTATCACTCCCAGAGGACTGCAGCCACCTTCTAAGTGGACTACTACCAACACCCTGACCGACAGGGTGTCAGTTTGTATTCTGACTCTGTCAGTGTTTTTGTACTATTGCATTTATTTTAATTTTTCTATTAAATTGTAGTTCTGACTTGGAGTCTCTCCCTGATTCGCTTTCAAACCACCACACACCCTCATTGTAAAAAACTTCTTCATTAGATCTAGTTTAGAATTCTAATCTTCTTCCATATATCTTGTCTAAATTCACCATCTTTAAGTTTAAAATCATTCCCCCTTGTTCTGGGACACCAGTGCTATGTCCAAAGTCCCTTTCCAGCTCTCTTGGAGCCCTGTTAAGCACCTGAAAGGGCTCTCGGTTCTCCTCAGGACCTACTGTTCTCCAGCCTGAACAACCCCAGATGTCCCAGCCTGTCTCCAGAGCAGAGGAGCTCCAGCCCTCAAAGCATCTTTTTTGCCTCCTCTGGACTTACTCCAGCAGGCTCATGTCCTTCTGATGTTGGACCCCGGGGCTGGACACAGAACTCCTCAAAGCATCCATCAAAGCCCAAATATCTCAAGTGTCTCCAAATTTGAGTTAGAAACACTCTTCAGTTATAATACCCTCAGGGCATGTTGTTGGGGAACATTGC